>JASSUY010010418.1:0-45188 GCA_032466535.1 Forpus xanthops
AGATACTGGAAGGCTGCTATGAGGTCTCCACGCAGCCTTCTGTTCTCCAGGCTGAACAGCCCCAACTTTCTCAGCCTGTCTTCATACAGGAGGTGCTCCAGTCCTCTGGTCATACTCTTGGCCCTCTTCTGCACTTGTTCCAACACTTCCATGTCTTTATGTTGAGGACACCAGAACTGCACACAATACTCCAAGTGAGGTCTCATGAGAGCAGAGGAGAGGGACAGGATCAAAGCTTGCCTAAATCTCACTGAGAAAAGATGGAAACCATATAATGAACCGTATAACAACATCAGTCAACACAACATCAGTCAACAGCTATACAAAATGTAGGGTGGGCAAGAATGTGCTGTGAAGCCTGCAAATACTGACAGGTAACTCTGACAAATGCTTTGTTTTAGAAATAAGAGTACATGCATATTTCGGTAGAGCATCAAGTGCTAAGAGGAATTTTTTCTAACTGAATAGTCAGAATCAAAGTCTGTATTGCCATATTCCTATAAAAGGAACAGTACAGAGGAAGGACTCTGCCTGCTTAAAACAGATTTGGGCCCATTGATGAGCATAACGTCCATCTACGCATCTAAATACCTTTTATTTTTGGAATAGATAGCATGAATCCTTTGCCTGTAGGTAGGAATGTGTATGTCTGTGTCCTTATTTACGCACACACATATCTGTAAAAATAGCAACTTTCTCCAGGGAGATTTGCAATAGCACATAGCCCACACCTGGTCGTGAACTTACAGATAAGCCAAGGCATGTAGATATCTGATACAGTTACTTTGCCAACTATTTATCTATTTAGACACAAACAACGCTGTTTTGAGTCCATGTGACATGATGGTAGTACTCTTGCTGGTTGTTTTCAGGTTTATTTTAACTGCATAGTTAGAACATGGAAAGAATTAAAAAAAAAAAAAAAACAACTAAGAATTCCTGGATAGTTTAAAGAAGCTGCTTTTCTGTGCTGTTTTCTAATATCAGGTGGCTAAGGATAGAGGGTCCCAACTATGTCTCAGCTAGCTCTAGTCCTTAAACTTTTAGGTCTTGGAATGTAAATAAAATGTGTTGTCTTGGAACGTAAATAAAATCACAGAACCATAGAATGGTTTGGATTGGAAGGGACCTTAAAGCTCATTCAGTTCCAGCCCCCTGCCCTTGGCAGGGACACCTTAAATTAGACCAGGTTGCTCAAAGCCTTGTGCAGCCAGGCCTTGAACACTGTCAGGGATATGTTGACTGTGTTGTTCTGCATAATGTTGTCCTGCAGGTTGTATATGTATTGGGATAACTGAGTGGGGACAGGAATTTGTCTTCTGTTCATTAGCATTTCAGAATACTAGAAGCAAGAGATTCCATCTGGAACTGAGTTTTTCAGCTTCTGGGTACAAAAATGAAGTAAATGTTGCTCTCATATTGTTCCAACTGCTTGATTAGAAATGAGTCAGAGAGTGGTCTCTGTTCTTCTCCATCTGGACACGTGTACTCCATGATAAGCTCAGATATGAAATTAAAAAATTCTGTTCAAGTGTTTAGATTTTCAGCTAAAAAGACAAAGTTGGTTGTGGGAAGATTGTAGGAAGAGATTGGGTTTACTGTCTTAGACCCTCATGCTGAAAATACTTATGCAAGCAAGTACCTCATGCATGTAATGAACTTGTGTGATCTATTTATAGCTTTACTCAGTGTATGCTTGTGCCCAGATGGTGCTCCTTAAATTTCACTGGGCCGTGTCTTATGAGCAGCAGTTCACACTATGATCACAATGCAGGACAAGAATCCAGGTAGCAAACAAATATACTTAAGTATTGTGTTAACTAATTGTGATCATCTACTTAATTATGACTTTTTTTTTTTTTTTACTAGTGTCTCTCTGCAAGAAGGAACTATAACTTGTAGAACTTGCAAAATTGCTTTTAATTACCTTTTCTTAAAAAAATCAGGTATGTTTCTTTACAGGGATAAATAAATAACGTTCAGTTTTAAGAATGGAGAAGCTGCCAAAAAGTGTGGAGTAAGCAAATCTTGTAGTGTCTTGGGAACAAATTCCAACCTTCCAGAGACCTCTTCTCTTGGTGGTAATAGATCCCATTCCCTTCCCCCCAGCACCTTGCTTCTGCAAGCTTGTTCTTTGCTAGTTTTGGTTCTCTGTGTTTACTCTTTGCATGTGCTTGAACTCCCACCAACATTGTTTTTTTTTTTATTTTACAAGAAGACTGAAGTTCTCCTTCAGGCTTAACTGAGGTCCACTTGTATTCAATTCTTTCATAAGCTATTCTTGCAATTCCATTTAAAAAACACTATCATTTTTATACATATTCTCATATTCTTCAGTTACAAGCTAATGGCAATTTACTGGTTTTAACTTAGGAGACACTAAAAGTTATGGGGAAGCAGTGAATAAGGGAATGCTGCCTCTTTAGTCACTGCACTCACAGCAATGTCTCTGTCTTTACTGTCATTTCTATACATTTGGTACAAAATTTTTTTTGTTTACAAAACATTTTTTGCACTGAGAGGACAGAACTGAAATGTCCTTTGGAAAAGATCTGCAAGATCATTTTAATTAACTTTCAAATTTGTTCAAGACATTAATATATATGTATGGTAGGTAACAGTGTTAGAAGTTTTGCATGAGCCTACTCTGTCTTTCTTGCTCTTCTGTCTATGGCACAGTCTCTGCTTTCTTGTGTTCAGGAAGACCCCAGGTAGCACAGGTGCTTGTTTCCCACTCCCATATTGCAGTTTTCTGCCCTTTCAGCTGTCCAAAATGAGCTGAACTTTAAAAAGTTTTTAAAATTAAAAAAAAAAAACTAGCAACCAAACAAACAAACAAAAAAACCCAACAGAAAAAGCCTTGTTTGTTTTTTAGATCATATCAGACCTGATTCATTCTGCAGTCCCATAGTACCATGTTGTTCCATCTGAAGGAAGCTGGTGAGTGATGGTGCTGCAGCAGAAACAAGCAGCCATTGGTGAGGAGGGTCAGTAAACTTTATAAAATGGCTTTGTTCCCAAAGAAAGTGCATGGTGGAACTGCGTATGGATTACGTCTTGAGCTCAGCATCAAGTGCAGCAGTTTATTACCGTGTCTGCAAAATACAGCAGGCAAAGCTCAAAAACCCCTTAGTAGCTTCCTAATCTGAGGATTCTTGAGAAAGGATTCCCCTGTTTCTGGATTCAGGTTCCAGCTTAGAGGAAGGCCCTGTACATAGATCTGCTGTATATTCAAATATCATTTGAAGTAGTTTGGGCTGCAAGAAAAAACAGCTGATAGCTTTATTAGAGGGCCAAGAGACTGGAACTTGTGTAAATAACTTAGAATCATAGAATCATTTATGCATCATCTGTGGGTGTGGGACTGTGCCTATAATGTGCATGCCCTATCTTCCCAGCCTCAGACTGCTGACATAGTCCTTCCCTGCTATATATACACCCTTCGACTGTTCATGGTTTTTTTCTGACAGCACTTCTGTCACCAGCTGCAGCTTCCTGCTTCCCAGGTCTTGGCATGCCCTGTGCTTGGTGATACTCCCTGTTCTGGCAAAGCTGTCTTCCTTTACAACATACATCATGTCCTTGATGACCTCCTGTCCCGTTAGCAGTTCATCCTTACTTTCAGTCTCTTTCTTCTCTATTCTGACTGTGATTTCAAGTCATGTCACATGCCACACTGTCACAGGGCATGCATTTGTTCTCTCTTAGCTGTGTGCTTGCCCGATGCTGTTTAATCAGTGCTTTTCCTAAGGGTGGTCTCTCATCTTCTTGCACAGTTTTAGTAGCTGCAGCTTGTTGAAACAGATGTAATATTCTGACATGTAGTAGAGCTAGGTGTAGAATGTCTGTCTATCATTTTATTTTCATTTTAAGGAGCAAAGGGAGATTTTCAAAGAAAGGTAGCTGAGGTCAGGGAAGAACAGTTACTTGTGCTGGAAAATCCATGAATGTATCTTTGGTAAATCTGCCTGTGGCTTCTTAGTGGTGGTAGGGATGTTTTTAATTCCCAGTAGCATGTACAAATACATTGTTCATGCTCATTCTTCACATGACATGGCTGCATGGCTGTTCATCTGCTAGACACACCTCAGTCAGGTGTGGAGGAGCTCCTAAGTAAGCTGTACAGTAAGTACAGCTCTTCCTAAGTAAGCTTTTCTGATCAAGGCTAGAAGTTGCCTGTTTCTCTCTGCATCTTCCTTTTATCCTTTAAGACTTCCATAAGAATCAGAAAGAGTTTTCTTCATTTCTTCCAGTCCTGACCTGGAGTTGTCTCTCTCTTTGCATAGACCTGAACTGTTCCATATACAGTTCAGCCTATCTTTAAAATCAAGGTAGACCTTATTTTATGAAGGTGTATCTGATCAGTCTAGTACATGAATGAATATGCAATTACTAGAGCACCCAAGTACTGCACATATCTTGTGAATGGCAATAAGTTGTCTGGTTAAGTTCCTGTCAGTATTGCACTGCCTAGGCATTGGACAGTGTCTTCCTCAAAGTCTTCACATCTTTGAGTTTTCTTGAAGCTAACAGGACTGATACTAAATTGTTGCAAACAATTAGAAAATCTCATTCTAAAGCAGTTAATTCTTGGTTAAGATTTTGAACACTTTTAAATGCATTTTAAATGATTAAATTCCTTTGATCCTATGCTGTCTGCCTGTCACAGATGTAATATTAATTCATTAACATGATTTTCTTTGTAATTTTGTTAGCAACCTTGGCAAAGGTGAACATTTTAGCAATTGAAAAGGGAAGATGAAAAGTGAAGGTATTCACTGACTGCAGTAAAGATTGGAAAAGTAAATCTCAGCAAATGAAAAGGGTTTTAGTTTATTTTGCAGATGAGAGATGTAATATGCTAGAAACGCAACTTAATATGCTTCTACATCTCATTTGAATAGACATCAAGCAAAGCAGGTATGTACAGCATCATAGTACTTAGTACTTGGCCTCAGTATTGCATAAACATGGATTGTTGTTTTCTTGGCTGTTTTGGTTTCCCATGGAATCCAGTGCATACTTTACATTTAAAATACATGCTTACATTGAGATGGAGTTTTGCTTATTAGGAAAATTTACCAAAAGGTCTGTGAAAGACAGCAGAGAATAGCAGCTGCCTTCATTAAATACTGCTTTTAATACATCAGACATTACAGAGTAGGTACACATTAGGAGAGATGTATCTGGCTCTTAGGTCAGTGAGGATGGATGAGGGCTTAAAAAGTTGGTACTGGATTCTGATGTCAGTATAGGCTTATAGGTTTGTCAGACTGTTCATCACTTCCTGGAAAGTAGTGTTAGCAAAAATATCCATTATCACAAAATCTTGATAATCAGTGCATACTAAGGCTGCAGTTTTGTATCTTAATGCAAGAAGAATACATTCTTTATCATGGCTCTGGAAGAAAAAGAATTAGTTACCACATGAAAAGACAAGAGGCAAGTATAATTATTGCTTTTGGGCGATCCTATTCCACTTCTGCTTCCAATATTAGGCTTCTAAATGCCATGTGTATCAAAAGTATCATGTACAGTGCTGGCAGGACAGGTGACCACATGTAGGACACAAGTTTATGTCTGAAGGCAGTTGCTTATTTTGTTTGTTTAAACTTAATCGTTACTACAGTTGACTATCCAAAACACACCTTTGCTCAGTAAGGCTACCTGTGGCACAGCAGAATCTAATCATTGGAATAGTCCTGTTTGAAGTCAGAGGCAACTTGTTTTCGAGGTTGGGCTTATGGTCAAAGATCCAATTGTATCAGGGCATATGACAAGAAGCCTTCTGAAGGAGGCTAATAACAAGTTTCCAGGTTTCCTTATTGTGTAGCACATTGTCTGCAAATTACATGTGCTGTGCCATCATTTCACATAGTTTCATTGACTCATCAGAGGGTTGTTGCCAATGCTGTGCTTCATCTGTTACTGCCAGGAGAACAATCTCGTGAAAAGGCAGGCATGCATGTTATGAAGCTATTCAGAGCTCCAAACAGGATGAGGAAATAGAAATAGAAATGACAAAAAGCCACAGATGTTTGGAGAGCCAGAACACTAATGCAGGAGCTGCCAAGGAAATAACAGATAACAGCAAAAATAACTGGAAGAGAAATAGAGGAGTATGGGGTGTGGTAGGAATCTTATGAAGGAAAAAGGTTAGAAATATTTGTCAAGTTAGGAACCATCACCCGACCATGAGTGGTTTACGGCATTTCCAAAGGTCTTTTCTGTTTCACCACCATTTGGTAATTTGATACTTGATAAGATGGTTTTACTTATGTTTATACTCATTTTCCCAGGGGAATGCTTGTGAGCTAGCAAAAATATTATAGGTTTATAGCCTTGTATAGGAATATCTTAGTGTAATGTTTGATAACATTCAGTAGAAAAGGAAAGCTGATGGCCTAGACTATTTAAAATTTTCTACAAGAATTTTATGTGGGTTTTTTTAATAAATATTCTGAAAAGAAGTACCTGTTCTATCCTAGGTCTGTGGAATAAAATTCTGCTCTGCATACAGAATCATAGAATGGTTTGGGTTCAAAGGGACCTTTAAAGATCATCCAGTTCCTATCCCCCTGCCATGGGCAGGGGCGTCTTCCATTAGACCAAGTTGCTCAGAGTCTCACATGCAGATGTAACACTAATATAATGGATATACAGTGACAAATTGGGGCCAAGCTTTATCCCACAAGCCAGCCTAAGGTATGCTCAACTAGAAAACAGAGGTCCCTTTATAACTCCAGAGGCCAGGCAATGCTGTTCTGGACCGGTGATACTACCAGTGAGTACTCGAGAGCATCCGTAGTGCTGCATGAGCAGCAAGACTATACTCCTGGCCTCTCCTACACAGTTTACTAATGCACACTAACACCCACTTCTTGTATCCTCGGTGTTACTGTTATTTGTGCTAGCTGGAGTAAAGTGTGACAAGTAGGCAGCTTCATGTCGCTATATAGACATATTTCAAGGCAAACTTTGTGGCCCCAGCTGGGAGGTGGCAAAGACCGCTATGGCAGCCAAGGGGTGCTGGGAAGCACAGGTATCTGTTAGCCATCCTGCTCTCTTCCAGTGTCTTTGCACTGTTGCTTCATGGTATGAAAAGGTCTCTTCAGTTGTGATTTAACCTTGAGCAAGGCAAAGAACATGTAAAGCAACTGCATTGTGGAAACTGTTTAGTATTTTTCCTTCAGGTCTGTTTATACTTTTTGTGCCAGTTAGAGAACCCCATTGAGTCTCCAGTGAAGACTTCACGTAAGGCTTTACTTTGATGCAGAAACCGTCAGAAGGTGTGCATTGTCCTCAGTGAGGAAGAAGCATAGAATGGTTTGAGTTGAAAGAAGCCTTAAAGCTCACCTAGTTCCAAGCCCCCCTGCCATGGGCAGGGACACCTTCCACTAGACCGGGTCAATCAAAGCCCCATCCAACCTGGCTTCTGTGTCTTTATACTCCACCTCTTGGAAATATCCACCTTAACTTTAGCTGTCAGTACTAAATAAACTCAGATGGCGATTGGCAATAAATTGGTGTGGGGTGGAAATAAGAATGGCGGCTAACGTGCTGATCATATTTGATCTCCTTCAGTATTGAGAACTGAAGCACTGTAGTCTTGGCTCTGCACAGCCAAGGGCATCTGCTTTGTACTAAGAGCCCTAGATTGCTCAGGCCCTTAGTACAAGCTTAGCTGAAATAGGACCTAGGATGTGTGAGTTAGGATTTGCAAAACATGGTTGTATTTCTTACAAGCTGAGGCTTACTGCAAAAGCTTCTCTGTAGGTCTTGCTCTTTGGTACTTTATCACAACAAAAGAAATGCTGCAAGTTGCATTTCCATAAAGCTAGAGAAGAATCCTATATAGCAGCCTCTTCAGGATATTTCTTATCTCCTCTATGTAAAATACCAGTGTAGGCTAATCACAAACTCCTCATTTTATGCAGTGCTTGCAAATACAACACTGTACATTTGCTAATAAAATGAGTTTGAAATTCCCTGTGAAATATGAAAATAAGTTAATCACTACTTGAGAAATGGAAGGCGCAGAGTTGTGTTCTAATGCTACAGTTGTCAGCCTCTCTGTACATGCAAATGTCATACTGTCAGAATTTAACAGGGTGAAGCAGGTTTTCATTTTAGATGAACAAGAACTCCAATTATAACCTTTTAGAGTTCCAGTTACTGTTCTCTGGGTGAATGTGTTTAGCAGCAATTCAGTATATGACACAAAAAAAGTCCTTTGCATGCTGGCTGGAATTACAGTGCTGGTTACGACATCATGCTATCCTTTCAATATGGTAGATAAGGCATTTCCATTAACACCCCTATATTTGGGTTTTTTAACTTCTTTAAATGTGTCACTTAAGGTTCAAGTTGTCACTCTTATTCTTAGACCAGAACTCAGTTTCTCTTGATAATTGTTGAAAGCCCCACCTGTCTAATTTAGAGCTATCCTGGTTTTTAAAAATGGAGGTTTAAGATTAGCTGAAGAAGAAAAGTCTGGTTCCATGTTTCAGTATTTTTTAAAGAATGAGATCAGAGTGCTAATGATGATATATGTGATATACTCATCATGATACATAATATCATGGTGAATGATTGCGATATCCATAATTGTAAGTGTAAAATTTCAGTTGCATTTTTATTGTATCTCTGAAGGCAATTGCTTTGCTGAAAACAAAATGTCGTTTGTAGCAAACTCAGTAAACTATTTCCTAAGTTGTGTATGTGATCCTGAAAAATATGTTTTGCAAATAGGTCCTGGCAAGAGAGTGTTCATGTGTTGAAGTTAAAAATCTCTGCCTGGGTTTTATGTATCCATTTGCACATTGAGATAAAAATCACACTTCAAATATTGTAACTAATTCTGTTTCAAAACCAGAAAGCATTTTCATTTTAATTCTCTTTTGTGATAGCTTAGAATCTCAAGTTTGTTATAAATTTATATTGCCAACCTCATGCGACTTCTTGTACTACTTGTGTAAAAACAATATTGCTTACTAGCAAGATAGGTTAATTTGTTGTATTGAAGTCTATGCAATTTTAAGATACTAAGTTTATATCTGGAAACCTACATAATTCTATGATACTGAGTTTCTATCTCTGTTAAGTCATAGTCCCAAGTTTTACAAACTGGGGTTCAGTTCTGGAAACACGCGGGTGCCTAGAGTGAGAAGGTTAATATCTGAAACAAGACGGGCAGAAAAGATGATCAGTTCTACTTTTCAGAAGGAACCTGTGTTGCGTGAAGTAGGTTTGGTGCGATACAGTCAAGCATACAAGGACATATATTGACAGGACAAGGGAGAATGGCTTTGAGCTGACAGGGGAAGATTTATGTTAGATACTAGGAAAAATTTCTTCCTTGTGAGGGTGGTGAGGCATTGGCACGGGTTGCCCAGAGAAGTTATGGCTGCCCCATCCTTGGCAGTGTTCAAGGCCAGGTTGGACAGGGCTTGGAGCAACCTGGTCCAGTGGAAGGTGTGCCTGCCTGTGCAGGAGGCTGGAACTCGAGGGTCTTTAAGGTCCCTTCCAATCCAAACCATTCTGTGATTCTGTGAAATTAATTCCTGCTTATAGTAGTTTTCTGGAAGGTTTTGAGAAGTTAACATAGCAGATAATTAGTGTCTATCAGTAGTAAGTTCACTTGCCTGTGTCTGTTATTGTGATGATGAACAGTTGTCCTTTGTAGCCTCATGTGAAGGCTGAAGAGTAATGAAGTTATGCCACGACTTGACAACTAGAAAAAAAAGCTTGAATCATTTGTTTGCTTATTTACTGAATGTGAGACACAATTTTACTTGTATATCAAATGTTCTTAACCTATAATTCATGGAAAAGAACTAGTTAAAACTTTGTGTGAGTCTCACATTCCTTGCAGAATAGAACTGTCTGTAAAAAAATTAGTCTGTTCCTGGAGTCTGAAGTTACTTATTATTATCATTAATATATTTTTCTGTTGTATCAGCAAAAGAAATCAGTTTGTTTTCAAAAACCATGCACCTGCTATGGGTTTGTCATTTTGTGAAACCCAGCAGTGTCGGTGTGTTTGCACAGATCTGTGATTGGTTTGTAGGGCGGGATTTAGTTAAAAATTACCAGCACAGTTTAGTACTTATATATCTATTTCATGCTTGACTAACTTTAAAAAAATATATGAAATGCAATACCTATAAAATAATGCATAGCTCTAATAGATTAAAGTACCTAAGAATACTATTTATCAGATATTTCATCAGATTCAGACCTGGAAAATACAATCCATATCTGGGTTCTGTGATAAAAATAACACTGGGATATATTTTGATCACAAACTAAAATGAAATGCTGCAGTCTGTCAACGCTGTGGATCTATTTCTGAATGCCACTGAATGCCATTTAATTTGGTAAATAAATAGTATCTTCCCCCTCATGTTTAACTAGGACTATTTTTTCAGGTGCTAAGCACCTGTGGCTCCAAATCAAACTGTAAATACTTTTTGTTGCATAGATTGAGAATTCTGCTTCAATCAGAAATGCTCTTCAACAAGTCCTTTTTGTTGCAGAGATGACCGTCTGCCCTTGTAAGCTCTTGACAGTGCTATTTTAGGATGGTTTCACTGGTTAGCTCTGGAATGATCGGAACACATTTTAACAGCAACAAAAAAACAGATCTAAAACAAGTGCACTTAACTCTAGCTCTGACATGCTGGTAGGCAATTCAAACATCATATTCTATTTGCTTCAGAGAAAAAAACTTTGGAGAAAATAAAATGAACAAACAGTGGAAGTGACATTCAGAGCATGCTCACAGACTTTAATTCCAGATTAAGCTTTACTGTCCAAATGCCAGTGCACTGGTTTCCTTGCCATAAAAACAGCCTGTCTGTCTCTTCACTTTAGTTGATTGCTGGAATGTAAAGAAAATACTCACTGATGGAGTGAGATACAAAATGAAGTGCTGCAGATGAGTGCACTTATAATTTGGAATGCATGGTGACTTCTCTCTGAGGAATTATCCTTTGTGGCTTTTAAATGGGGCTCGGGGCAGAGAGATTGTTTTTTGACTTTGTTTATTTAGTGGCAGTATTTTATTGATAAAATATACAGAAATAGAAGTATTACGTTTATAGAGAAATATGTTTGAAAGCATATTTATGCTTTTCACAGAGTGTTTAACCTGTCCCAAAGTAATTGATGCCTGGCTTCACCATGATGGGCTCGCATCCATTCTATAAATTACTGCGGAAAATGCAATAATTGAGGGCAGAAACTTCTGCAGATTTACCCTCCTCCTTCCACCCCCTGCTGCAGCTCTCAAGTTAAGATATGAACACGCTTGGAGAACTTGAACAGGAAATATCAGAAGTAAGAGCCAATCAAATGTTGAATGTGTCACAGAGAGTAACTGATCCTATCGTTTGGAGATTCTTATTTTTTTCCTACTGAAGCTATCTGTGCTCAGATAACTTGCTATATTTTAACAGTTACTAAACCTGTATCTCATACTTTATCACATAAATGTGAGTGGGGTTTTTTTCTAGTTAAGACAGCAAGCTTTTGTACATGCCATTCCTCACCAACTCACACTGAAACAGAAACTTACTCTTGAATCCCTTATGGGGAGCGGGATGAGTCTGAGAGGGTACGCTGTTTCAAACAGATGCTGTCATCCTCTTCAGTGATCACTTAGAAGGATGTCCTGAACCCAGGACAAAGGGGGAATGCGGAAAGAGGCACACAGCACAGCCTCACACCACAGGGGACAAAATAACACATTTTGGGGGCTGAACTGAATAATTCTTAATCATCAGTAATACTTTCTTTTCACTGAAAAGCTCTTTCCTATGGAACAGAAATTTAGTAATGAGGTATTTGTATTAGTTTGTTTTTTCTGTGGCCAAGTTCAGGTTAAAAGTTCGCAGATTCTCTCTGTGTGGATTGCACAGAGAAAGTTGCAGTTAACAGCTATGACCTTCTGTGATTTAACTTTGGCTGCACACATGGTCTTTGTTGAGAGATGCTGAGCACTTGCAACACTTTAGTGTAAACAGTGGCTAATCAGGACCTCTGAAAAGCACATCACAAGCCTACTTGAAAATAGCCATGATCTTCATAAGCCCATTTCTCAGCATAATTCACAATAAGCAACAAAGTAAAGATGATTATCTCTGTCCAACTGCTCAGTGTACAATTACCAGCATAGTTTGAGTGTTTCAACAGTCAGAATGATCTTGAGCCTGAAATATGCTATAGCACATCCCCAGGCTGCCTTCTTCCAGAAAGCATCACCTGAAGTTTAATAATGTAGAACCTTGAGCAAGAAAAGCATTTTAAACTTGAAGTTTTTCTAGTTAGTTCTTTGCACCATTTGGATTGAATGGCTCCTTCTTCTCATCCCTGAGCATATTTTCCTTAGTACTGTTTGTCTGTAATGATATGCTCAGTGATTCAGCCCTATTAAGGAGCTTATTACAGAAACGGAATAATTTTCATTTGAACTTTCTCAGGGGCAAATACAAATACCTATAAATAAGCAAAATTTACTTTTTTAATCTGTCATTGCAGAGGCATCTAAAAGCCAAAAATACAAACAAGAGTGGAGTATAGCAGACAAGAGGTGTTTTTTTTCGTTAAAACTCATGACATTCTGCTCCACAGAACACTGAAAATAACATTAAAATAAAAATGGGGGGAGGGAGGAGTGAAGTTAACAGGAGACCAGAATGGGGATGGAAAGTTGGAAAATCAACTAGGTGCACCTTGTCAGTGGAAGAATTTCTGTAAGTCACTTAAGTTACAAACCCTTTGCATCTTTGGATTGTCCCTTTTCTTTAATTTTAACATTGACCAAATAGCCTTTAGCAGATCCAAGAAATGTGCAGCGCTTGTTATTTCCATGAGAGTTATTTGAGATGCAACAAGGCTGGTAGGTATGGAGGCCTAGGTACCAAGAACACTTATAGCCTCACAGCAATTGTAATGAATTGACCTGCATTCTCTTCAGGACGGAGTGAATACCAAGAACTTCCCAATACTTATTGATCTGGTTTTGGAGAGTTTCCAGTGCAATATTTTTTGTCCCATTTTCAGAGTACTTTCTGTTGTATACCAAGGATTTGAGTAACGTGTAAAGTGCCTAAGTGATTGTGAGCCCCAGTGGGATAAAATTAAAACCTTGTAAGGCTGAGCTCCCTCCTGAGATACCTGCTACTTTGAAATGGTAAGGATGAATCTGGAAAAGATTATTGACAGGACACAGATGAGATGAGCACTTGGCCAAGAGATGGACAGTATATTTCTGGTCAGGAATAAATGTCTGGAGTGTATTAAGAATCTGGTTTTATAACACCCTTTAAACAGAAATAAAATGGAAAAAATAGGCAGAGGTAAAAGGTTTAGTTTTCTCTGAAAACACAGAAGACATGCAATCAGGATTTACTGGAGGACAGTTTTTCTTCTGGTAGTGGCAGATCCTTGATACCCATTCATTTTGCACTGATAATTCCTCTGAAAAGTCTGGGCAGTACAGCAGTAGCCTGTAATCACTGACAGAGTACTTTAAGAGGATGCACAAGGAAAACAAGTGATTTTGGGCTGTAGTTTTAGGAACCCTCAGATTTGCAGTCCAAAAATTCAATTTGGATGATGTTGTTCAAGTGGGATCTCACATACTTGATCTCTAGTCTCATGTCACAGCACACAGACTCCTGCAGATCCTCTGGTACAATGCAGAGGTTCTCTTGCTAGATCATCAGATGGAACTGGGACAGCAGCCTCAAATACTGGCTCTGGTTTGTCTCTCTCTGTGCTGCGATTTCATGGCAGTTAGGAAGCATTTGAGTTTCACTGTCTATTCAGCAATTTAGTAGTATAGTTACTGGAATGTTTTATTAACCACCCTTTAATAATCTTTTTTTTTTAGTGTTCCACTCTCCTGTTCTAAAAGCAGATAAAATATTTTTAACGGCTGCTGGCTTTTAAATTCTTATGAATGTCTTATTTGGTCAGAGAGGATGTTATATTTCCCTCAGAACAGTGTTCTCTCTGGTTGAAGGTTTAATATGAGTTGATTGAATTTAACAGAGATTATTTAGTGCGGCTTAATAAGCAAAAATTGATTAGTAAGGTATAAAGGTACATTACTTTTGCTTTCTTTGAAAGCCTATTTCAGATCGAATTCCTTGGTTCAATGTAAAAGGTGGCCTGATCAACTTGTAGTGAGCTGTAGCTGAATTGTACGAGAGACAGGGAGTTGTGTGATGGAAGCATCTGTATGTGTGTATGAGTGAGAGAGGAAGGAGGGGAGGGATTTCAGGTTGTTTAGCAAATAAAATGCATCATTAATCTAAATATGACAGTAGCATAAGCTGTGAGAACTGTCTTCCAAGCAGCATGCCATGAGCCTGCTTTGTTTGCTGCTCTCTGCCAGCTGCAATCACGTTTTTGCTGAACTCCTGGTTCATTTCCTGGTGCTTAGATGGACCAATTGGTGCCAGAAAAAAAAGTGTTGTGGGGAAAGACCGTTTGAAAAACATCCACTGAAAGAATCATCTGCTCAGATGCAGTGTAGTGGGAATGAAGGGGCAAAGAAGAGAGATGTCAGTTCATCACCATTCCCAGCTAAATCTAAACACAGTGGAGAGACTTTATGCCCCCTGTGTGTGGAGTCTTATTGGCGTGTTTGGCAGTGATGTGGCAAAGCTAGTTAGAAGAAAAGGATGTGATAAGAAAAATCTGGCTGCAAAAGCTGGTTTTGTTTCATTTTTATTCTTGATGGTAGTGATCTTTAAAATGATCACCTATTTTGTTCCCCTTCTTCAAAAGCTAGATACAAATGTAGCTACAGAACAGAATATGAATACCTGATAATTCCATGTATTTGTCACTGCATTGGTTTGCATAACTGGTAGTTTTCTCCCTTCCCTGAATAGCTATTTTTCCTTCAAACATGTTTCAGGGGTGCTTTTGGTAGTTTAGATTTTTTTAAATTAACAAACAGGTCATGGGGTAAGAAAGTGCAAAAGCTAACAAAAAAAGTGTAAAAGCAAACAGCAGTTATGCTAAAGAAACGGATGGAGAAATATACATAGATGTACAGTAAGTTTTTAAATAAACTGCATATAAATACAGTGGAAGCCGTAGAGGCTGAACTGCTGCCAGCAGGGTAATTATATAATTGATGTGGTTGTCTATGAGGCTGCTTTTTCTGTGGTTTGATATATAGCTTCACTAATGAGCTAGGTCTCAATCCCAGAATTTGGTCTCCTGATCCATGTGTAAGCTTTAGACACACATAGACAGCTGTATGAGGAATATGCCTGCAGCCTTTTGGAAATGAAACTTGTCTTTTCTAGGTAACACTGACGGTATCTTGCTGGTTTCTGGGCCATACTATTTGCTGCTTCCCATTTGAGGGAAGATGGCAGTGGGAGTTGGTACAAACAGAAAATCAGTCATGTTGTGCACACAGAGATTCACCTCTCCTTTCCAAAAGGAGTCTAGTTTATTAACACAAAGTTTCCTTATTGCTTTTGTAACTGAATTCTCATTAAACCTCCTTTGCAAATTAGTCATAGTCTTCATCTCATGCTTAAGCAGTAACTGATCTCATGGGCTGCACATCAGATTGATGTGCTGCTGAAGTCTTTGAAGGTCAGGAAAAAGGATGAGGTTCATAGCTGTGTGACTGGAAGGATCAGGTTGTTTTGCCACACTGAAGTACTGGTGTTCTAGAAGATAGTTGAGTCTGAGCTGAATAATGTATTACCTGAGACCAATGAGATGACTGTGGCTGAAAGTTGATTCTACTGTTCTGTTGGATTTGAAGAATTTGAAGATGATCAGGTTATTCTTTTTCTTGCTCTCATTTAGGTTTCTGCTATCTAATTTACTTCATGTGTTTGTGCTTTCCTTGTGATTTTGTTACCTCATCATGTGCATGCACACACATATGCATACACATTTATGCACTTCACAGAAGAATGCTGACGGAGTTCAGGAGCTTAATAATTTCTTTTCATAGGGGCAGGAAGCTGAGAGGATCCTCAGATTTCTCTCTACTCCATGGTCTTTATTTCCATTTTTCTGTTTCTTGTCCCAGACAAAAACTCCACAGAGCAGTATTTCTTTGCTCACAGTTACCACGACCTCCAAAGATGCTAGTATTGCAGCAGCCTGCTGGTCTGTAAGGCAGTGAGCAGCACCTCTGCTATGGTCCCAGGGCTTAATGCTGGCAGACGCATTTTGATGAGTATTTTTTCTGTAGTTGTTAAACAAACGATACTTAGCAACTAATAGCAAGACTCCAACATGCTCCTGTTTCCTAGCATTCTGTCTCTTAAATCACTGTATATTTGTGTGCTACTTTATGTTTTTGAGTGCCAATTAGGAGGCTTCAAATCTGGAAATGCTGCATTTCAGTAGGTAATTTTAAAATAATAAAAACTGTTTTGCTATTGGTACATTTTAGACAAAAAGCACAAAAGAAACTAGTTTAAAGATACAGACCGGAAGTTTCAGATGCATATCCCAGTTACATATGATCGTGCAATATGTACCTGAAAAAGAGATTCCAGTGGGATTGGACAGGCGTCCGTTCACTGAACCAAAAGGACCTGCTTTTCTGCTTTGCCAAACTTCACTTTTCTATTCACACATGAAAGCTGGCATTCAAACCTTTACTGAAGATATGATTCCTTAGGTTTGAAAAGTCACAGATCTTGAAAAAACAGATGACAAACCATTAAAAGGGCATTGTTCTGCCAGAAAGTATGGGCTATATGGGTGCAGCCTCAGGTGGGAAGCATGCCACCAGGATCACTTAAGTTTTTGCTGTCCACAGCATAGATAACTTGAATTTTTGAGCTGGATTTGATCACTTAGATTTCTGGTACCTTTGTAGACATTGTACCATCCCCTACTGCTCACTATGCTCCCAGAGGTCCTGGTATCATACCTGCTGGCCCTGTGCAGGTTTCTTACGTATCCGAAGCAGTGTGAAGTGGCCCAGGGTACCTCTCTGAGGCCATAGAATTAGGTGGCAGAAGGAAGTTGCTAGAGGGGCTATTGAAAAAAATGCCAGGAGTGTTGGGCAGCAATGAAAGCAAAAGCAGAGCACATGATAAGGGGGGGTGTGAGTGAGGCAGACAAAGAGTGTAGGTGCTGAGAAGCAGGCAGATAATTAAAGAAACTTAAAACACAGAAGCCTGATTTTTATCCACTGACATGTTTGTTGACAGAAAATCACATTAGCAACTTTCTTCTGCAGTGACAAAAAAGTAGTTCAGGCTGGATTTGTCTTTCCATGTATAACGTGTTAGCTGTTTTGTGGGTTAGGTTTGTTGACAAAATTCCTCTCCAGAGGGTTTGCAGTCTGCAGACTCACTTATTTGTCAATACTGTACATGACTAATACGAACCAAATTGGTGGCTCAGAATTGTTTTGAAGTAGATGAGTCTTGGCATAAAGAGGTATTTTCAAGGAAGCATAAAGCCAAAAATAGAGGTAAAGAAAATACATACAGCAGAGCCATGACTGGAGAGTCATTAGTAATGATGTCACTAACTAGGCCACGCTTAAAAAATTCAAGTGGCAGGAAATACAGCGTGTGTGCACTGCAGCAGGGAGTGATGCCTAGGTAAACGGGAAGTGTGTGCCAGGTTTATGAATTCAACCAAAAGTTCATGCCTTTAGAAACCTGGCTGCAGACAGAATGACTTGGGAGCAGCTCAGCTTCATGGCCAGAAGCTGAACATGAGCGCCGCTCAGGATGGAGCTGAGCCAAGCCATCAGTGCTGTCCCTCGAGGCAGGCAGAAAAACTGCGCTATGTGGCAGCCCCCCAAAGGAAGAGGTGAGGAGGGAGCAGGTGAAAACTAAGAGGAAGGACCCCAGAGAGAGAGCTTTGCAGGAGCGGAGCTGCAGAAGCACTTGGCTGCACCCCCACGGTGGCTGCCAAGCCACATGCTCTGAGCCCTGCCGCAGCCTCGGCAGCTGGCCTGGCTCTGCCCTTCCCTGACCTAACACTGTCTAGGGCATCTGCTTGGTGTCTAAGCCTAGAGCTGGCTCCAAGTTACCCAGTGAATTACTCGCAATTCTTCTTAATAAGGTTTTGAGAGCTAGGTTAGCACAGTTCTTAGCCAGCAACATGTGGTCAGTGCATTTAAATTAGTATTTTCAACTTTTTATAGAAAGACAGCGAATATATTGTTTGTTTCTTCTGGTGGTAAAAAGAGACTTCATTTTTAGCAGTGCCATATGTCTTAAAGTCCTCCTTTATCTCTGGTATTTTTTAGCTATAGCATTGACTACAGAATAATGTCTTAAAGTTTTGCAGCTTTCTACACTGTGATGTGATGGTAATTTCTGTCACCAAGGGAGGCTGTTGCACTAGGAATCTAGTCCTCCTATCCCAGTGTCTGGAAGCAAAAAAGAAAAAAAAGGCCCATTTTGTTAACTGGATAGCCTCTGGTGTTCAGGTCCTGTGGGATACGCCCAGGAGCTGGTGATTCCATGCCTGGAGAGGTGTCAAATCTTGTACGGGCATGTGCAACGAGTAGATGTGCTGACACAGTGAGCAAAGGCAGGGCAGCTGGAGCAGAGGTTGCTGATTGAAGGGGAGCAGGAGTACTCGGAAGTCTCTCCAAGTCTGCATTTAGGTCCAGCTCTTTGCAGCCAGTGTGTTTGGTAGCTCCTTTCAAAAATACCAGTCATTCATAGAATCACAGAATAGTTTGGGTTGGAAGGTACCTTAACAATCATCCAGTTCAAACCCCCCTGCCATGGACAGGAACACCTTCCACTAGACCCGGTTGCTCAAAGCCCCATCCAACCTGGCCTTGAACACTGCCAGGGATGGGGCAGCCACAGCTTCTCTGGGCAATCTGTGACAGTGTCTCACCACCCTCATAGTAAAGAACTTCTTCCTAATATCTTATCTAAATCTCTCAGTTTAAAGCCATTCCCTCTCACCCTGTCCCTACTTGCCGTTGTCAAAAGGCCTTCTCCAAATTTCTTGTAGGCCCCTTTATGCACTGGAAGCTGCTCTACAGTCTCCCTGGAACCTTCTCTAGGCTGAACAGTTCCAGCACTCTCAGCCTGCCTTCCTGGGAGAGGTCATGCAGCCCTCTGGTCATCTTCATGGCCCTCCTCTGGTTTTGGGTGAAGACAATGCAGCAGAAATTAATACAAGGTTTGAGGGTCACCTTTTTTCTTTTCCTAGGTCTAAATAGCAAAGTACATGGGACACCATTTCATACTTGAAACAGGTTTTACAAAGGCTGGTGTTAGCAAGGTATCATGGCTGAAGAATAGTTAAGACTTTGCCATGAGGAATAAAGGTGGATTAAACCTTTTGCAATTAATCAAAATAGTTAGCCCATTGAATCAATATCCAACAAAGATCTATAAATAAGTATGTCACAAAAATTCTGCTAATGATAGGTCTCAGGAAAAAATAGTTGGGAATACAACTATGACTTGTAAATCTGTTTTGCAAGGGTAGCTTCAGTATTGCTGAGTACTATTGTTTCTTCACAAAAAGGAGTATTAAATGGTGTCTAATAGTTGTGTATCACTGGCATTACTAACCTTTTGATGTAATAAAAATTAGAACTGCTTCATGCAACCACTTTTGAAAAAAAATCCAACTATTTCTTTAAATCTTTTGTGCAGTTATTCTTTTAATTTTTTATGAATGCATTTCATATACCTTTTTCCTAAACTTGCAGAGGATCAGTATGAAGCTGCCCATACAGTATTTTATTCTTTATCCTAAATGATCATTTAAACTTACTCAACTTTGTTAACTTTTATGCTTAAGCTTCTTGTGCGTCGCTATTACCCTCTTTGCCTGCTGTTTAAGCATTTTGTTTCTTCTGGGTATATATTGAGCAAAATTTTTGATATCCTTAGATAGCTGTGGATGTTTGACTGACTTCTCTTGTACGATTTTCCTTCCCCCCCCCCCATTAAACACAAACATTATATTCATGTATATTCTTTCTAGTTATTACTCTCACTTCCTTGTTTTGAGAAACTTTTGCAGAAGAATTTTGCAAATTCAGAATTTTGCATTTTTTTTTAATTTTTTGCACAAAATTTTGCAAAAAAATTGCAGAATTGCACAGAATTTTGCAAATTCAGCAGGCACTGCCTCTGATAAGTCATTTGGGAAGTTCAGGGTTTTGGAGTTGTTTTTTTGCTAATATTACAGTCATGGATAGATATCACAGTATTCTGCTCCTGTCCTTGACAAGGTGAAGTTAGCAAGACTCATTTGCAGCCTGTAAGAGGAGATGTATGGAGATGAAGTCTAGTGCTACTAAAACGTTAGTATATCTGTCTGCTTGTTACTGATCATTGCTGTCAGGTGAGAAGACCTGTGATACATGTTGCGTCTCACCATGTAAGAATTTATTCACAGGAATCTTAACCAGCATTAATCTGAGCTGGAAGGAGGAAGGAGACATACACCTGCCAGAACAAAGACCTGCATTATGAAAATGGGTTAACTAAACATGCTCTCCAGTTTCCACTAGCAGAAACATAAGTATTTGTGCAGAGGATGTTTGGCTTTTGTATTCCTTTTGGTTTATTGTTTGGTTGTGTGTTCTTTTTGTTTGGGATAATTTTATTTAATTTTTTCCTTTTTTAGGTTTGGTTTGTTTGGGTTTTAAGGTTTTGGCTTTTTTTTTCTTTTTTCAATAACCTATTCACTTATTCTGAGCACACTACTTTTGAACTTTCCATTTCAGTGCTTTATAGCGCTTGAAATGCTGTAAAGCATTTCACCCTCAGTGCTGCTAAGGGAAGCTGCAACAACATGACCTTTCTAGAAACTGGGATCAGCGTGGCAGAAGACAAAGCTATTGCAGTAGTCCTCTAAATTTTGAGTGTTGAATAATGTCCCCAAATGGAAGAAGTGATGCTAATTATTCTTCCTTAAAATACATTAAGAGCTCTGATTCCCATATAGTTGTTTCTTAAAATAAAGAAAAAAAAATGAAGAATACCATTATAACTAAATATCAGTAAGAGTCTTATTCTTACTTGTCTATAAATGAATCTGTTTATATAGCATTGCTTATACCTGGAGAATGACTGCCAGAATGTCAGAAAGTAAAAGAAGAAAAGATGAAACCCCATGCTCTTAATGTTTCTCTCCCTTCATTACTGTTTTTCATTACCTGCTATGAATTTTATTGTATGTGTCCATTCCAAAATGTTCTTTTACCTACACTGATATAGTCTATCCTCACAGGGTTTTTTTCAGGTCTCCAACCTTTTGAAAATAGTGTTTTCAGCTCTTAGCGTACAGATTTCCATCAGTTAAGTTCCCCTTCCCAATCCCAAAACTGAGACAAAAAGGTGTTGTAGCTTTTTTTATTTGTCACTTTCTTGTGTGAGACTTGAAAGTGTGAATATTTTAAGCTTTTGCTTTTTTTCTAGAGGCTTTTGTTTTCTTCTTTTTTCACAGAAAGAGCACTGAGGTCCAGAAAAACTTGCTAAGGAAAGTTAAGGTTCATACATAATGACTTCATTTTATCTTCCTTCAAGGTGTCCTCTCACCCCTTAGCACTTCTATCTAGCTGTTTGACATTCAGATCATCTTTTGTCCAAGGACTTGTTTTCAGAGAAAAGATGGATGGCTTCCCCTTACCCCCATCACTGTCTTTGGGCAAGCCCAGCACTCTCAATGTATGAAGAGATTGCTGGAGCATCCAAGGCTGGGAGCATCCCACAGTCATTGAGTGCTTTGTCATATATCAACAAGGTGTGAAAATGTGCAGCTTCTGAGGCAGGATACTAAGCAGGTGGAGTTTTATTTTAGGAAAGACTTCCAGAGCTACTCCAGTGTTCTTTGTAGTGACCTGTGTGAGTGGGAGTGATGAGCAACATATCAAAGTCAAGAGGGAGAAGGCAAAGCCAGGAGCTTGCTAAATACTTTCTTGAGTTTTCCAGCCTTATCGGACCTTCCATCACAGTCAGGTTTTCCAGTTATGTTTCTGAGAAGTTAATCAAGCCCAGTATGCGGAATTTCTGGGTACATTCAAGATTTTCATTACTTTTCCACAGCATGGTTCCGGGTCCTAAGATTATGCTTGTTACAGAATCTCAACAGAAATTTTAGACAGTAACTGTACTGTGGTGTCAGTCTTGTCTTTTCCCTCTCAGTTTCTTGACGCTTTTCTTTTTAAATCTTCTCTTGCACTGAGGAAATTAAACTTCCAAATTAAGCGCGAAATAATCCTCTTGTCAACAACTAACTTGTCGATTTGTGTGTTATGAGTATATGTGTTCTTTAAAGGATGAGCTGTTGGTTGACTCTGAAAACTCTTTTCACACTTTGTATATGCTAGGAAAAACCTCTTGTACCTTTTCCCTTTCTTTTCTCTTCCTCCCCCAGTGTACTATTACTGAATTATTCATCCAAAACTCTCAGAAGAGAAAGCATAAAAAGGAAGAGTAACCAAGTTGCCTGAGATTTTCATTTTGCACTACTTCCCATAAAAAATATAAATAAGTATTCTAAAGTGATATATGCGTCTAGGTCTGCAAACAAGCACTAGCAAACATAGTGTGATCCTTGAAAGATTCATCTGTGCAGGAGCCATTGACTTCACAAACACAGCTACTGGTGATAAGCATTCTGTATGAAGCCTTATATGTTGAATGTAAAAGCCAATTTTGTGGAAAGAAGCTGTGATTTTCTGCTTTGTCAGCCTATAATTGTCTTTTCCTTTGGTTTAGTCCCTTATCTTATTTTTTCATTATTTCTTGCTTTGTTGTGCTTACATGTAGAAACCTGTGATGATTAGTGATGTATTAGAAAGCAAGTAACTATGCATACATGAAATCCGTTGTTCTGCTGGGACCAACATTTCCAGTACAGCATTAATTCAGAAAAGCTTGCTTGATTGTGAAGTTGTCTAAAATATTTACTTTGAGACTTTCTGCTTTTTGGTGTAACATATGATGCCTAATGTCTTTAAGTCCTTGGTAATACAAGAAAATTAGGAAATCTGAGGAGGGAGAGGTAACTTAGACACTTTCTCCTCTTGATTTTAAATGTTATTTCTGATGGCAGCTTGACTTTCTAGAGTCTAAAAAGGTATTGCGGAAGAAATATCATAACTGAAATCAAAATTAATAGTGAAGGTTTTGTCTTGGTGCAAGTTTGTTGGCATTTGCATGTAAGTTAGTCTCAAGGTTCAAGTGTGATGCTTTAGAGAGTTGTCAGCATGTGTACCACCCTGCTTTTTGGGAGTCTGGGTTGCTTTGAGTTTTTTGTTTTCCAGGTTGCTTCCAAAATTAAGATAAAGACATGAAGAGTTTTATTTCTCCTAACACACACACGCAAAAAAAAAAAAACAAAAAAAAAAGCTCTCAGGTCATAATTGGTACATTTGGGCTGTTTCAATTTTATGAATGTTATTCGAGGGGATTGTGAGGAAAATTTCTCGTATCTGAGAGGGAGTCCTGCTGCTGTTGAATCTTGCTACAAGTTACATTATCTTGCTTTTTTCCCTGATGAAAAAGCCCCCTATGGCAGATGTAAAAATATTGGTAGATTTCTTGGTTCTAGCCAGCACAGAAAGTTAATTCTTCTTTAGTATAATTTTACAATAAAAGCTTTTTCTTCTCATTCATCCCATTAATTTTGTTGGCTTTACATTTTCAGAGTGTTTCAGTTACAGTGCTCAAGATTCGGAAGAGGTCTTCCGCCGTTAGATCATAGTGTGATGAATCATTGCAATATTAATTTGTATACTTAATGTGGTTCGTAATATGGCTGTTGTGAGTATGATCTTTGAAATTAGAATTACAATATCCCATAATTGTTTGTCTCTGGATCCACTCCTTGTTTGTTCTCCACTCTGAAAAGCCTGACCTTAAACTGGTATTAGAAAGCCAAGTTCTGCTGCATGTTGTTTTGAAGGCTGAAGGATTTAGGAAAGATGGACTAATGTTCTTTTAATCTAGAATATGGAAAATGTTTCAGATTTTAAGTCAAAAAAAAAAAACAGTATACATCAAAAGTGGATTGATTTAGATAGAAAAATACATGGAAATGGCAGAACATTTCATAGAAAGTTTTGCAGGAAGTTTCCTTGTTCTCTAGCAATGTTTTATCAATATATTACTGGAAATTAATATTGCTTGTCAATCTGTATTGGCATGGATGATTCATTCTACAGGGAACAATTTTGTAGTTGTCTGAGGACACGTGTCCTCATACCATTTGGTTTTGCTCCTATATTTTAGCTACTTTTTAGAGGAGAATGAAGACTATTCTGAGCAAAAAGCTAGAGTGATGATGATAGAAGTTCTAACCAACTTTGAGATGGGCGGTAATATCTATGTCGAAATGCAATATAAGGATTGACATCAAAAATAAGTGAATATACTAATATTTTAAATCTGTTTAGGATAAAAAAAAAAAAAAAAGATGATGGTTTTACTTAAATATACCTATATTTTCCATTAATATAGAATGTGATTCTAATATAATGTAATTTGCTATAACGTAATTTATTATATGTAGCCCAACTATATGTGTGCTAGTAACTGGGTTAGCAGTTGCTTGTTATCAGTCAGTTGGTATAATAAAGTCTACAAAATTATGCTTTTCTACCTTTTTTTATGGGTAAACTACAACCCTAGGAAGTCGCTTTGGTTTATAATGGACAACAGCAAAAAAGCCTGGATGGTACAGAAATGTTTGGTTTGTGCTTTTTTCCAACATAGATAACTGACCTTTTAAGTCTGTCTTAACTAATAACAGGATGGTGGGTTGAAAGTAGGCAGAGAAATGGGAACTATACAGGTTTTCTTTGTTCACTATTGAACATTGGAAAGCTGATGTCTGTTGTTTGCATAGTAAATCTAGGAAAACAAACGTACAGAACTATCTTCCGTTACTCAGTTAACAATAACATAGCAGCCAAACACAAAGCTAGAATAAATGCTTTTTTATTAGTCATAAACCATCATATTTTACCACCTGCTCACTAGTTATTCATTCAGTTTCCTCCCAGAACACAGCAAAGGTGGCAGGATTAGGCCCAAAATTTGAATGACACCCTTATGCTCTGTTTAGCTGCAATGTTATGATTTAAATAAAGGTTGATCCATCTGGTATTTTCATTTTATATCAAAATCTCTTTCTTGAAAACTGGTTGTTATGAGAAAGAATAATCATTCTATCTAGTTTAAAACAGGGTATTGAAATTGAAAGCTGTGCCAAATACTTACGTAGTTATGGAGACCAGGTCTATGAGCATTGGCCAAAGGGACATGACATCAAGATCATCTATCATATGCAACTTAGCAGAAGTTGAGAAAGTCTTTGCTGTGCATAGTGCTTTGGCTTTCTGCACTTCAGGGAATGTTGGACCTACTAAACACCAGATTCCTAAGTGGCACTATAAGAATCTTCCAAAAAGTATACCACTGAAAACATACCATATTTGCAGTGGGCATTTTTAGAGAGCATAGTGTGACAGTGGAATACAATGTGATGAAAAATGTAATTTAATATATCTCTTTTAAATCTTTCATAACATATACCAGTTTTATCTCAGAACTGTCAGCCTTCCATTTCCTGACTTTACCAAAACTTCATTTATTGACCTCAAAAGTTCTGTTTAGCAATACAGGACACAGAACATCAACCTCCTCCCCTCCTCTCACCCCTCATGCACTTACTTATTTGAAATGCATTATGAAGGAGATCCACAGAAGGTGAAAACGTAAGCCATTTTGTACAAGCTGTGGTCCAAATCCTTTTTCGGTCCAGCTGCCTCAGGTCTGATTACTTACTTTGTCCTGCTTGGCTGTTCTGGCAGGAGGAGGAAACTGAAGAATTAGGTTGAGAAGCTGAGCAGACTGCTCCCAATTTTCTGTTCTGTTGAACCAGTGCCCTGAGAGTGACAAGACTTAAACACTTTCCCTGAGACCTCATTAAAGGGGCACACTTCTTTGATATTAGCTTTTGCATCTCCCCATGGCTTTCACAGCATCCAAGGAGCTTCAGCCCTGAAACGATTTTTACAGTGTGTTATAAAGAAAAGGTGACTTTTATATGGGGATGAAGAATCCTATGTGATAAATCTCTTCAGCTTAGAAGAGAGGACTGTGGCAGTTTTTCTGTCTGTCGTGATCTTGATTTCTTTGTATTTTGGCTGGTTAATCACTTCATAAACAGAAAAGAAACAAAGCAATGCCTTAACCAGGTTTGAGGTCTCTGAGAAGTTGTATACTAATGTTTTGAAGAAAAACTACCACAGAAAACACTGAAGGCCACACACACAGAGACATACAGAAGTGAGGGAGTGAAATAGCACCTTGTGGTTTTTATCAGTGGCAACTTGCACATGGAACCTCAAATGCAAAACACCTGAGTCCTCATGCCTGAGGTATAATATATGTGACATGGTGGATGTGCAGCAGGGATTCATCCAGGAGTTCTCCTATCTTGGGATAATTAGCATAAAAATCCTTCTTGACCAGGAAGAGGTTGGACTAGAATGCTAGCTAAAATGTTTGTTTCTACAAATATTTCCAGTATGATGTAAGAACATCATCACTACAGAAGATATTTGACCATAAGAAAGACTATCTTGGGCTAGCTTTTAAAATTGGTTTTGGGGATCTTTGGAAACTTTTCCTTATAGGTGGTTGGCCTGGGTTCAGCCGTAGCAGTCATTTTTTCTCCTTCTTAGTAGCTGGTGCAGTGCTGGGGTTTTGACTTTCAGCCTGGGAACAGCACTGATAACACCGATGTTTTCAGTTGCTGCTCAGTAATGTTTGGTCTGTTCAAGGTCTTTCTGAGTCTCATGCTCTGCCAGGGAGGAGGGGCAGCCGGGAGGAAGCAGAGACAGGACACCTGACCTAAACTAGCCAAAGAGGTATTCCATACCACAGCATGTCATGCCCATTACATAAACCAGGGGCAGTTACCCGGAAGGGTTAGATCACTGCTCGGCTTGAGCTGGGTATTGGTCCGCGGGTGGTGAGTGGTTGTATTCTCTCCCCTTGTTATTTCCCTTATCATTATTATTATTAGTGGTAGCAGCAGCGGTTTGTATTATACCCTAGTTACTGGGCTGTTCTTGTCTCAACCCATGGGAGTCACATTCTTTCAGTTCTCGCCCCCATCCCTCCAGGAACAGGGGGGAGGAAGGGGGAGGAGTAAGAGGGTGACTTGCTTGGCTGATTTGCTGACTGCGTTTAAACCACAACAGTGGTACCTTTTCCTTCTGCTTAGATAAAGACTTAATCCTCAGAGGCTGATTGTGCTTAGATTCAAGGATTTGGCTCAGAACCCATTTTGTATGCTAATGGTGCAGAAGTGCAGGAACTTTGCAGGGATTTTTTTCAGCCAGGAACAATTGAATTATATACTTACGGAAAAATCAGCCCGGCTTCCAATAGTCAAACCGTAGTGGAAGAAAAGTTGTACGCATGGAACTTGACTCTGTTTCCACTGAACTCAAGGCATTTTCATTCCAAGGATAGAATCTGTTTTGGTTTTCCTTTCAACATTGGAAATCTGTGTCTCACTGATTTTTTTACTCAATGATGCATTGTTAGAGATACTTTTTTTCCACATAGTGTAATCTGTGCTTCCACTTTCTGAATCTTTTTGGTTGTTTGTTCAAAATGTTTATTGGCATTGTTAGAAAAACATGTATGTTACATTGAGTGGGTGATGGTTAATTTGTAAAGAGCTGTTTAGTTGCCTGACATAATTGCAAGAGTGCATTTCTATAACTAAAGGCATCACACAGAAAATTATTTACACAACTTTAGCTAGAACTAAAGAGATTTTTTTTGTAATTTCAGAGCTGGTTTAATGACAGTATGTAAATTCCATGGCTCCCTACAAAAAAAAAATCTGAAACTGTGTTGTTTCATTGAATGTTGCCTGTAATTTTTGTGTGGCAAAGAATCGAAACTTCCCTAAGAAGCTAGAATCACTACTTTTCTAGTTTTAGATGAATTTAATGATGCTGCAAGGAGTAAGGTTTTGTGCTCTGCAAATTATAGTTCATATCTGGCAATGAAATTTGAAGTAAATAGGCCTCAAATACTCCTTCCCAGCCCAGTCAGCGCAGATCTCGCTCCTTTAATCTGCACTGATCGCCAAGGCACCTGCAGTAATCTGTGCCTTTGCCCTCAAGGTGCTAAACAGGTTTATGGAGTGGAAATCCCTCATCTGCGCAAACCCTATGGACCAGTTTAGTCCAGGGCCTTCCTAGGTGTTTGGGAGACTTACAGCAAGTGCGCAGATTTATGGCATGGACAACCTATATACGCGCATGCCTTAATGACATGGCTTAGTAGTAGATTTGGCAATCCTGTTCTAACAATTGGACTTGATGATCTTAGAGGTCTTTTCCAACCTAGTTGATTCTATGATTCTGTGTGTCACTGTACCAAGAGGGCTGAGTGTCATCTTAGCCTTGTAATGTAGGCTTCCATGCACCTGTGCAACAGTAGGTCTCCTGGGTATAGGGATTGTCAGAAGATGGAGCCCTAGAATGTAAGGATGTGAAGACATCACTACTTGAGTCCTCAGGTCAGAGACAGAGCAGGGCAGGACCTCACCTCTTATTGACAGCTTTCTTCATGTGCAAAGTATCAGGAAGGCAGGCCTGTGAAAATGTTTGTCTGTAATACTGTAATGCAGATAAACTGGAGAGAAAAAAGTGAAACAAAATCTAGAAAGGACAACCTTTGGGCAAGTTGCTTGATGGTAAGGAAAATAATAAATGGCACATTTGGTAAGCTACAAGTAGTGGCTCTTTATCCTCAGTTTAGAATTACAATAAATGAGTCATTGAACTGAAAATCAGTAAGGTGAAA
The DNA here is from genome assembly GCA_032466535.1 of Forpus xanthops. Taxonomy (NCBI): domain Eukaryota; kingdom Metazoa; phylum Chordata; class Aves; order Psittaciformes; family Psittacidae; genus Forpus; species Forpus xanthops. The sequence continues at coordinate 28,845 of JASSUY010010418.1, forward strand.
TTTTCACTTAAATAATTCTATAATGACTGGTTAAATCCATAAAACCTTCCTCTGTCATGAAATGTGCTGTGAGATAGTCTGGAGTATGATTTCAGGAATCAGATTCTTCAAGGTAAGTTTATGCACATCTCCTTTCCCTTTTGCCCTTAGGAACGTGGACCTTACTGTGTAATACTTAGTCACATGGAGTAATGTTTTGTTTCTAAAGCCGAGACAAAACAAATCAAGATTCTTACCACCTGTGTAAATATGATAAATTACAAAAAGCAAACTTGGGTCCTAATTTTGAAAAGTCAATGTATTGCAGTGATGTTTTCAGCTTGTTGCTGTCCAGCTGCTGTGGAAGAGCAGCAGCTGCTCTGCTTCAGTGCCTGCTTCTTTCTGGAAGGTGCTTTATGATTTAAATCACTTCTTTGGGTGGAGAAAAGCAGATCTAACTCAGCAACAGCCGTTCATATTGACTTGGCACCCAGGAATAAAACCAATTGTAAAGCATCACTACAAGGATGGAGAAGAATAGGCTTAGCTAATAAAAGGCTGCTGAAAACAAAATTTAAAAGAAAGACAACATACTACTGGGATTTAACTCTTTACTTCAGAGCATAAAAAACCATGCATATGGCTTTATGCATTTAAAAATAAAGTGTCGTTTGGTGGGATTTTTGTTTTCTTTTTTTTTTCTTTTAAGGCAGGTTTTTATAGTATGCATTGCTTATAAATCTAGAATAATCTCTTAGAGAGCAGCATCCATGTGCGATGTGGGCATTTTAAGTGAAGAGCCGACTGTCACCACATGAAATCCTTTTGCCTTTTTTGGCTGGAGAAGAAACACTTCCAAACGTGGTGCAAAGGCAAGAGGAGGAGCAGCCTGTACAGCCTTGTATTTGTGACTATGCCATGTGCTTTTAGCAGAGTGTGGCATGTCTTGTGGGTAGCTCCGTCCTGTCCCATTCCCCCGCCCCAGCTCAGATTATCTAACAGTTAATCTGTTTTGTTGATGTGCTGTGCGACAGCAGCTCATTCAGGAACAGACTCGGGGTGGGAGGGGGAGCAGTTCTGAGAGCAAGCTGTTTCAACCAAACATTTTCCTTTTAGCGATTTGTAGGATTAAATTTCAGGCTGTTGCCTATGAAACTTGGCATTAACAGCCAACGCGTTCGTCACCTTACCTCTTTTCCTCAACTTCCCTTCTAGGAAGAAATAGTGACATAGTTTATCACCATCAGTTTCCCTTGACCAGTTTATAAGGCTGTGATTACCCTTTTTCATCACCTTTTAATACTGATCAAAATCTAGGTGGCAAAATTCACATTCCCCTTCCCTTTCTCCTTTGTACCTGGGTGCATTTCTTCTCAGCATATACTGAATAGTTCGTAAATCTGTTACCATTAACCTCCTTCATTTCTAGACAGAAAATTATTATTTTGTTTTTTTTCCATCTTATGTGTATATGTAACCATCCATATTCAAGCTGGGCTATATGGTCCTCACCTAGGGCAAAGGTGGGAATATGTGCCTTATTTTATCAACATTTATTGCACTTTATTTCAGTCAAGTCCATTGTTTTGTAGATCCTGATGTGGCTTCTAAGTACCAATTTACATCATGCTTGATAATTTGTATAACGTCTCAATGGTGAAGCCTCTTGTAGTCATCTTTCTCCCTTTTCATGATATAAAGGGGGCAGGAAAGACCTGCCTCGAAGTCTAATTAGAGTGAATGAATCTGTGCCTTGTACGTGCTGCTCAGAGGCTTTGCTGTCTCTTATCCATATTACTGTCACAGCTGAGGAGCACATCACAAGGGCACCCTGGTGCGGGCCCAGAGTGCTTTATCTGTACAGATTACTGCAGTGTGTTCGTGCAGGGTGAATCCAGACTCTGCAGCTTCGGCTTTCACAAAGCCTCTTCACAAGGGGAAAACAAATTATATTAGTTAATGTGTAGCAACTGTCAGGAGGTAAAAGCCTGATGAAATTAAGACGATGTGCATTTCTTACAGATTGCAGCAAGTGCTATGGGAAGGCTGAGAGATAATCAGAGCCTGATGATAGGCACTAGAACTACAGATACCTTGTCTTTTCCAGAACTGCATTTCACTTTAGTCTATGTATACATGGTATAAGAACATATTTTGACATCACAGATACAAGATTTCAGCCAGTACAGACAGGGCTGAATTAATAACAGCATAGGGGACAAGCCAAGACCTAGACAATCTGGCCAGGATAACAGGAAACCTCAGCGTGGAGTCACGGGCTCATAGTGTATATATTTTATTTAGGAATGCTGTGTTTGCTTTGTTGGACCTGCTAAACTTGTCCTAACCACTGCAGCCAAGCATCCTGTTTGATGTTATTTGTGTCTGGGTGTTTTTGTCCATGGGGAGTGTATAAATTGTGTAATACTTACTATCATCATGCTGCTTAGAAGGTACAGAAGGCAGTAGATTGAGAGATGCCAAGTGGCCTTTTGAAAAGACTTGGTGCAAAATGCTTGGAGAAGCTCTGGTTCTGGTAGTGAGAGGACATAGTATCCATGTATGAATGTGCAGGCTTCAGGGGCTGGCTGAGGCTGTGAATAAAATGGGAGCTGGCATAGTCAGGAAAGAATCCCTTTGGGCTACTTGATCAGCGCAGGTGGATCTTGTAGCTTCTAGACTAATAGCTAGAAGAGTCATGAAAAAAACTTCTCTGTGTGATCAGAGGTGGTGGTCTGCTATCTTTTCTCCTCCCCATTCCATTTCCAAAGGATGAAAACAGAGGTGGCTGGAGCAGCCCAGGATCTTGGACCTTCTTTTAGTCCTCTCTGATTTTTTTCCCCATGTTATTTTTCATGTCTGCCCTATGTAAGACTCTTGACTCCTGCCCCAACCCATAGCTCTATTGCAGATGTAACCCTTTCACTCTTCTTTGATTATCAGAGTCAATCAGTCTAAGTCAGCATCTGTCATTCTGAAGGGATCCACATGGAAGGACACTTTGTACAGTGCCACGTGGCATCTAGCCCTCATTCCCTCTAATTCAGGAAGCTGCTCTGAAAACCCCACTATAAAAAGCAGCTGTTTGGCCCTGTGGTGGTTCAGACACCAATTTTATTTCATTTTGAAGCCCAGAACTGTCTACCTTGGCCCAAGATGCAGGACTACAAAAGTTGTCCTTTCTTACAGTTCAGATTTCTTCCTCTTTGGGGTCAGTTTCTCCAGTTCTTTCTGGTAAGCCTTGTGTAACTCCAATAAACCAGTGAGGTTTTGCTGTCAGAACATTTGGCTAATTTTTTATGCCAAACAATGACATTTTGAATATTAACTATCTGCATGCCATGAGTATGTAAATACTTATATTTGATTATGTAGCAGGTTCTTTTAAGAGGTGACTTTTGGCAGCTACAGTTCAATTTTACCAACTGTTTCTTTCTAAAAATTAAGAAAATGTAGGATAGCAAAAGCAGAAGCAATACTTTTTAATGTAAACAAGTTGGGTTTAGGGAGTTAATGAATGAAGCAACTCCAGAAAAATGTAAAAAGCATCGTATTAATGACTAGAAATGTGTAATGTATAATTCAAACCAAATCCCCCAGGAAGAGTTCACCTAATATGCATGAATTGTTGAGTGCTTTAATAAAAAAGGAAACTGAAAAGAGCAGCCTTAGTAAGCCATACATTTTATTAATACATACAGGTATTTGCAGACAAGCAAAGAACACTCTATTTAACACTGAAGTGTATCTGAGAAACAAGACAGGGAATTGATAATACCACAGTGGTTAAGCACAGACCAATAAAACCATCCTCTATTCCTGAAACACAAAAAAACAAAGGCTTATCAAACTCTGAAACCTTTTGGGATTTGCTTTCCCAGTCAGGACTTTAGGAATAAGAGTTTTTGAACTGAACGTCTGAACTTGCTGCATTCTGGAAGTGTTTTGTTAGCAACCGCAGAAGCCATTACCAATATACAACCTGGCAGCATTTGGCTTATTATGTTATGAATGTCACATAACAGTGATATGGGAGTTTCAGTTCCTTCCGTGCTAACTTCTTCCCAGATCTTAACCCAATGGAGAGTTCTAAAAACATCATTGTAATCAAAGGTTCGGTGAAACAAACTTTTTTCCAAGTTAATGTCGCTGATCCATGGAAGTCACTTTGCATCATTCGGCCCACATGTTACTTTTTTCCCCAGATAAATCTGAAATGGGAATCACCATCCCAGCAAAAGCCACTGATGTACATCTTCAGTGTGGTAGCTGGACTGGTTTCTTTCTGAGGGGTCCTTTGGCTGTTAAGCATTTTTGTAGCACTTTCAGTCAAGCCTTATGTAGCAGCTCTCACTAACCTGCATGTGCTACAGCTGCCAGACAGAAGTAGGGCTCCCTGCCTTGGAATCACTGCAGTTTCTTTGGGGCTTGGTGAATGTCAGCTTTTGCTTGTGTTTTTGTGCTCTGCTTTATGCTGAACTGCCTGACATAGGAGAACTGATTTAAAAACTGCTCACAGTATTTCCTACCAAAATGAAGTCTGAAGAAATCAGACTGAAGAAAACCGTCACATTTTTGTGTGCATTTTTTTCAGTGTATTTCTGGATGGCTCTATACCTCCACGCATGCAGAGAATGAAAATATAATAGACGTAGATATCAAACCTGTGGGCAGTGCGGCTCACTGTGGTAACTGCCTAGTTACCTCCCTTTTGGATCCTTGACAAAACCTGTCCTTTTAACAACAGATACTTCTCCTATGACCTCTGAGTATGGATAGTTAGAGATTATTCCCCTCTTGATCCTTCTCTCACTTCTTGTAGACAAGTAGGTGTTGTCTAGTGTGGTCATTTTTCCCTGAGGGCTTTCTTTAACTGCTTTTCAAATAAGTCTGTACTGAGATGAACAGCTTTGTGGTTCAGGGCAGCCTTCTGTGTGTGGAGATTGAGTGCCTTGGCCTCCCACAGATTTGGTTTAATGCCAGTGAGTAGATTGCTTTGGAGGGCATTCATCCTTTTTTTCTTTTTCTTTTTTCTTTAAACCAAAGCTTCCTAAAAGTGCAGCTATATTTGTTGTTGGAGAGGAAGGCGTATGCAGATACCTTTTTAGACTGTAGGAAGAGCCTCAAGGTAGCTAACTTGTTGCCAACTGAGTTGAGGTGCCATTAATTTCATGTTACAAATTAAAATCAGAGCACTCATTTGATTTTGATGGGAGCACACCTGAGCACACTTATTTCCTTTTCTGGGCACTGACTCATACAACCTACAGCATCCCCCATTAGGTTTAACTTTTTTCTGGTTTTGTTATCTTTCCTCTTAATATTTAGAGGGCAGGTTTTGAAAAGAAACAACTGGTCTATAGAAGTGTCTCAAGCAGAATGCATTGTTTCTATGGGGGGGGGGGGGGAAGGGGGGTTGGCAAGTACATTTCCACTGAAGATTTTAGGGCCTGCAAGTGCTATAAGGTAAGAACTGAGAGAAACATGTAAAAAATGCTATTGGAAGTGACCTCAAAAAGTCATTTATGCCAACTCTACCCTTCGAAGTAGAAACAACTCTTATTGTCATAGAATCATAGAATACTTAGGGTTGGAAAGGACCATAAGATCATCTAGTTATCTGGCACAAAGGTTTGATTTGCATCTTTATTAACCTGATTGCTCTTACTCACTGATGACCTTTCTGTACTGGCTTAAATGTTTTTCCCAGTGCACTGAGATTTTTAAAAATGCACATCTTTTATTAAGCTGGGTGCACTTTATTTTGTTTGTAGATGACATAAATACTCTCTGAAATGGCTGTGCCATGTGTGTGGAACTCCCATCTTTTATTATTAGTCATCTGACAGTGCTTCATAGAGAGGAAAGAAAGAAGAAAAAAGATCTGTCAGTATTCACTAGCAAACCTGAAATCTTTGTTGATCTACTTCGTTTGCATCTCAGTGCTGTGCTGAAAGAACATTTAAAAATTACCACCAGAAGTCTAGCTAAGGGAAGAATTTCATTCAATTTTGGATCGTTTTTATTCTTTCTCTCTTGGCTTCTGGAAGTGGCTATCCAGGTTTAAGTGTCTGTAGTGTATTTTTGGTGTAGAAGGCTTGTATGTGTTGACCTTTAATGTACCAGTCTTTGAGACTGCCAGGCTCACCTTCTGGGGAAATTTTATACAATTGTAATGTCACATGAAGTGTGTTGCTTTTTTGCTAAATTCCTTTAAATTCATTGAAATTTCCCTCTTTTATTTCCGATGTTCTTTCATTTCATGTCATAAATAACACTGAACTTGCTGAATTGCTGCCCATTAATTGCTTCAAGACATGATGAACAGAAACAAAAGGGGAGTGAGAGAGGATTTATTCAAACTTGACATTAACATGAGCAAGTGGCACTTCGAGGCACTGCCTTAAATAAATACCAGGAACCCCAAAGCATTTACAAGAATTACAGAACTGATGTGCTACTTTAAAGCCATCTCAAATGTAAGCAGAATCAGAAAGCATGAAAGCATCAGATCAGAATCGGAAAGCATCAGATCAGAATCGGAAAGCATCTTTTTAGCATGAAAGACCAAAGATTAGCAGTGCTGTTGGTTCGTGACAGATTTAAACACCCAAGCACACAGACAGCAGTATTATCATTGTTAAATGTGTATATAATGCAGTAATTTTGCGTGTTTAAAAAAATCCATATCCTTGTATTCTCAGAAGCATAGGGACGTTTTATCTGAAAGGCACATCAGAGCTATAACCCTTTCTTCTCATCATACCCACGTGCTTTTGACAGTGGAAAAAGGATGCGCTGAGCAGATAAAGAGGGATTTATTTCTCTGCAGGGGGAACATTCTTCAATAATTATAACTCCTTTTAAGTGGTTGTTTGGAAATAACACCTCTGAAATGAGATTGTGTAGTTGTTTTAGGCAGGGCTTATATCTGGCAGTGACTCATTCAAACACTGTTTACAATGGCTTTTCATGACGTCTGCAGTCCTATTTTGCTGACAATTGAAACCTGTAAAATGCTGGGACATACTGTAGGGTTTTAAGAAAATGTTTTGCTCTTACACCTGCCAGGACATTTGGGGCCCTGTTCCCTTTCTTCAGGATGTCTGTAACTTCCATATATAATCAATAGGAATTGCTCATATCCTGTGCTAGGAAAATAAGGCCTTGTAAGCTAATGTGTTAAACTCTGTTGTCTAAAGAGCAGTGTATGAATAAAAATATCCAGCTTTTTCAGTGTTGGTAGCTGGTTTTCCTTCTCCTCAGTGGCCCTTCCATAGTTAATTTTACATACTAAAGGTCTGAGTCTGCATCATTTTCAACCAGTGTGAGATTTAACTTTTATTTAATTGTGGGAAGAATTGGCCTTGCCAAGAAAATGTGTGTGACTTGATAATTTTCCTCCCTGATTGTCAGGTGGGAAAATAAGGTTTATCAGACATTTTCTTCTTGGATATTATAAATGTGCTCTTCAGGCATTTCTCTTCCTGTCATGGCAAGGTGTACATCATAAAGATTTGTAAAAGAAGCTACGTATCCAAGCTCCACAGAGACTTAATAATGGCAAGGTCCCTGAGCATAATTGTTTCTCTGTATTGCATTAGAAAGCAAAGCATCCCAGTGACTTTCTCCCTGTGAAATCCAGAGAGATAAACAGTGTGCCTCTATAGAAGTGTAAATATTTTTCTCCAAGGCATTCAGAGTTTCACATGCTGTTGAGAGTTGTTTTTCTTTTTTCTAGTGTGAGAAGGCCTGCATATTCAAAACATTTTCAGGCTTGCTGTGTAGTTTAGTTAAGAGTGGGTGTATCTCACAGAGCTTGAGGTTTGGTTAACACTGCCAACTATTTCTGGGTTCACATGGTTCATTCGTCTAGTTGAAGCCTGAAAAAACACTTCTCCTGTGTTTCATTTGTGGAGTTTTTCTTCTTTTCAGTTTGTTTTTGTTTGTTCTGTTTCTTGTTTTGAGCTAGGATTTCTGCTCTGTGCTCAAATTGGAACATCACCTTATGAAAGATTGTGTGTGTTTTGGAGCATGCAGCTTGTGGTGCCTCGTCAGTCTCTCTCCTGGAGCCAAGGATGACCGACTCAATAATAAATATTAAGGAATTCTTAAGTGACACTGTTGCATGTGAACAGCAACATCTAGCCATCTTAAACTTCCCATCAAGTAATCTCACTTCAACACTCAAGTTACTCTAAGCCCAAACACAGATGGGAATTACAGTTGCCATGGCAGGTATTGGTGACTGCTGAATAAATGCGTGCACCTACATATCCTTCCCAAATGCTTTTTTAGACTTATGTCCATGTGGGAAGAAACTCAGTAAAGTTCGTATTTCTTAGAGCCTTCTTTTCATAATAGCTGAATATGCTTGAAATTAGACCAGGTAAGTTTAACATCTCCAAGTTTCAGTTTCTGATGAGAAGCTGGGGTGCACGTCTAAGATGCCACAGAGTGTTTTTTACATTTTTCTAATCTGATCTGTTTACTACAGATAATCAAGCTTCAGTCAGTTTCTCCTGCACTGCCTGGATAGGTTATTCAGCTCAAATAACATGATGCCCTCAAAAAAAAATTCTGCTCCCCTATTTAATCACCCCCACAGTTTAAAAACGTTCTGATTTATTTCTGGTTTGAAAAGACTACCTTAAGACTCCAGCTATTAATTCTAGCTGTGCCTCTTTCCAGGTAGACAAAGGCCCTCTTACTAACCCTTATTTTCTCTTATTCAGAGCATGTGTACATATGTATGTGTAGATATATATGTAGGTACAGATATATATGTATATTCATAGAACCAAGTCACCTCCTGGTCCTGTTTTCAATAAACTAAGCTCCTGTCATTCTCCAGCTCTCCCCAAAGCTATTTCTCTGCCGCTGCCAGCAGTTGTGTTATTCTGCTGTTCCTCTCAGTTGCTCTTTGCTTCTGCTCACTACTTCCTGTTGATAAATCCCAGGATTGTACTTTTTTTGCCATGAAGTTACCCTTGAACTACATCCTGATGTGTCACTTTCTCATTTAGTTGGCTAACCTGTCAATAATTGCTTCCCAGTTTTCAGTCTCTTTTGGCTTTCCCCCTCTTATTTTTTCCCCCCCTTATTTGTTTGCCAGGTTGTTTGTTTGCTTCCTGGTTCCTAGAAACGCTACTTTGCCTATAGGCGTGCATTAGGAATTGTGTATTGCTGCAGGAGACTGAGTGATCCCTGGCAACCCTCCCCTGCCATTAAGTCTGCTTTGTTATAGTATTCCTATATTTATTGTGGTATACGGATGAGCTGCATTTTCCTCAGAAACATTACTAGGTATGTATGGGGAGCTACACAAACTAAATGTAAGCAGTGTATCTGAAGATATTCCTTATTCTTCATTGAGTGATCAGTGAGTTAGGTTGCTCTCTGCTGTGCTTGGGACTCACAGACTAGAGCATGAGTAAGTCAGGGAAACCAGAGCTGCCTTCCAAGCCCTGCTATTGATTTTTCTCTGTGACTTGAACACCTAGCTCCACTCTCAGCTGATAATATTTACCCACTACATTACAGCCACTGGAAAGAGAAGATGATGGTTTTACAGAGCTGTAGAGAACAACATCCAACCTTTTGGTGGGATTGGAAGCAGTCGTGTCTAGACAAGGTCAGATGCAGAAAAGCAGAATCCATGGTGCTGGGCAAGTTAGTGCAACTTGCTGGTATTGCTGAAAACTGGCATAGAGAGAGCTCAGTGGCTGTGCTGTAAAGAGAATTTTAGCTGCTTCCACACATTTCTTGGCTATATGAGTGAGGGCTCAGGTTGGTTATTTACTTAGACTGAACAGTAGCAAACAAGGTTAAATCATCCCTAACCTAGACTATAGAGCTGACATTTGAATCCATCAGAGGAATATTAGCTGACACCAAGATAGCTCATTTGGGGGGGGAACCCCAAACCAAACAAAAATGTAGGAATCTACTTAAGCAAACCCTCCACTGCCCCAAAACAGTCTTTTTAGATGGTCCATTCTCTATATTGCCTCAGTTATTCTTAATTATGGCTCTGCTCCTGTTATTGCGCCTTTTTTATCAAATGAAATAAACTGTTACTGAATTTTGTTTTTAGAATAGCATGACACCATACTTAAAAAAGGAGTTTGTTGCATCCTAGGCTTTTCCCATGATGTACAAAGAGGCTCTGACCACATTCTCTGAAGTTGATGTTCTTAAAAATTATTTTTACCTGGGTTGCATTGGTGTAGGTGATTGAACTGTATTGGTCTGAAATGCAATTTTACTTAAGCTTATGTCTGTTCATAATGTAGAAAAGACGCAACATTTGTCTTCTGGGTTCTAGGGACAGCTGGAGAATTACAAAACTAACAGTGTTAGGGACTAATAAAATAAAACTTGTTTTCTTAAGAAAGGGGTAAATTTCATTGCGTGAATAATACTCTTTTACCCTGATCTTCGTCTGATTTATAATAACTTTACTTTTTTGATTTCAGTATGTGGAATTGGTTCCTAGTTTTAAGTGGCATTTAACCACACTGCCTGAAAGTGAAGGCCGAAGATTCAGCAGCTCTGCCCCATTCTCAGAATGAGAGGTTTTCCTGACAAGGTTCCTTAACAAACAAGATCTCTCCAGCAAAAGCAAGAGAGACTTTACTATTCCTGGGGTAGACCAAAGTAAGAAGTGTCCCTCTGTTTGCTCCATTTTTCTTTATGTAATTAATTCAGGAAGTCATTGGCATTAACACGTTTAATAGCTCATAAACAGACAGGGGCTACAAATGCTCCTCTCCCTAATTGGTGTATGGCTGAGGGCAGGGAAGAAACCTGCACTTGGATTGGGTGAGATTTTGAGGGAGGCAGGTGATCAGGAGGCTGGAGCACTTCTCGTATGATGACAGACTGAGAAAGCTGTTCAGCCTGGAGAAGAGAAGGCTCTGGGGAGACCTTAGAGCAACTTCCAGTGCCTGAAGGGGGCTACAGGGAAAGCGGGAGAGGGGCTTTTAACAAGGGCAAATAGTGACAGGACAAGGGGGAATGGCTTCTAGCTGAAATAGGGGAGATTTAGATTAGATGTTAGGAAGAAGTTCTCTGTGAGGGTGGTGAGACACTGTCACAGGTTTCCCAGAGAAGCTGTGGCTGCTCCATCCCTGGCAGTGTTCAAGGCCAGGTTGAACAGTGCTTGAAGCAACCTGATCTAGTGGAAGGTATGCCCATGGCAGGATGAGCTTTAAGGTCCCTTCCAACCCAAATCATTCTTTAATTCTATGACACTGCACTGCTTGTTTCCCTTCCTTTCCTTCTTCTGATCCTCTTGCCTGAGCATGCAGAGGCTGACTTCTTCTTTCCCATTTCCCCTGGACCTGGAAGACATGCGGTTCTGGGTGCCCGCCTTGCTGGAGGGCAGAAGGTTGCTGAACCCATAGGAGTGTGCGTTTTTCAAATAGTTGGGAAGGCATAAAGAAGAAAGTTACTTGGACTGAGAAATTAGGTCATTTCAATATTTCTTTGTAGTTTTCTAAATGATATTGTTATCACTGATTAAAAATAAATAAGGGCTAATTCCACATGAAAGCCAGACTGCTGCTTTTGCAGAAGGTACAAAGACTTGTGCCATCATCCCTGTGACACTAACATGAGATGACAAAGATGGTTCAAGCTTCTGGCTACAGCCTACACTGAGCATAATAGCTAAAGCCTGTTTTCTTCCTGGGAAAGTCTTTAAAATGGCAGCAGCTAGAAAAATATGTTTGCAAACATGCCACTATAAATCAAACCTGTCCATCCCCTGTACGGAAAAGTATCTTCAAAGGTATGGAATAGCTTCCATATGGAGCAGCTGAGTAAGATGGGTATTATTCAGCTTGGAAAAGAGATGACTAAGGGCACATACTGTAGAGGTCTACTCCTGTAAGTAATGGCATTGAGGGATGTTCAGCAATTTTGGAGGGTTTGGCAACATGTTGGTGATGCTTTGCCTCAGATTTGTCTTGTTTCATTCTGCTGATGTGTTCTTGGCCCTCTGCCTGTGATTTGGCTTATTTGTCCTTTTTACCATTCATTCTCACTGTTTTCTTTCATTTGCTCTATTTTAATTCATTGTTCTTACCAGTTATTTTTAATCCCATCCCCCTGCACAAGGTGATTAAAGTGATTAGTGTTTCTGCATCTCTGGGGAAGTTTTATCTGAGTGAGGAAAGAGGAAATCCTCTGAAGTGATTTTACAAAGTTCCTAGACTGCTGCACCAAACCTGTTTGTTGCCCAGCTAATGCAGGATCACTTGAGCTGGAACATGCCCAGCAGTGTTGCTTAAAACCACACCAGATGTGCTGGGCTCTACCCATTTTCAGTCATCTGTGCTTGTTAAACCACAAACTGCTCTGGCCCTTGTGGAGTTGTGTGTGGATTCAGTCAGAGTTGTCTTAATCTTTTGATTTGGGGATTTTCTGTGTTGGATTTGTAGGCAAGGGTGTCTGAGGGCTGCTTTTATGAAGCTTCATCTTCTCTAGAGGAAAATGGATGATGCCCTGTAAGGCTGTTCAGACTAGCAGGTTTGATGGTGCAGTAGGAGGATGTGCACGGTCATGCCTGTCCAAGCACTAGACAGTGTCAGCACTTCTTTTTTCCTGCAGCCTGGTGTGCCCAGTCTTTGGGTCTGTGTGAAAGCAAGGGAAAGGGGGTTGTGGAGAAGCTAAGACAGCCTGGAGTTGTCACAGTGTAATAATTCAGGTACCAAGGTGGAGGACCTTCAGGGACAGGTTTACTAGCTGGTGGGGTGACTGCGCCTAGGATTTGCTGGGGAGGGTGAGGGAGAAGTCAAGGGTGATTAAGAAGCCCTCATCTGCTCCCCATCTATTTCCTTTAATGAATAGTTTTCAGCTAGAATTGTAGATGAAGTCTCATGGGTTTAAGAGGTATTTTCAGCTATATTGAAAGTGTTTGAAACATTATTTTAGAACTCAGACATTTCAGTTCAAATCTTTGCATGTGTGTATTTATCTCCTTTTCTGTTTTTTTCCTTTTTTAATGGCTTAGAAAGTTTCTAACGATAGTTTACACTCCGGGTCAAATGTGTATTTTGCATATAGCAGTAATATTTTTTAACACTTTTCTCTAATGTTATGACTAAATGGGCAGGATATGTTACTGCATCACAAAAAAAACCACTGATTCTGTGTCTAAATTTAGATTAAAAGCTGTAATTAATCTACATAATAACAGCTACATTTTTTTTCTGCGTACAGTCTCATGCTTGCTTATGAATTTTCTGTGTGTTTTCAGTATTCTTCGTTCATTAAATTTGCAAAATATGAACAGCAGGTAAGTCTATTAACAAGGCATATAACCATAGAATGGTTTGGGTTGGAAGGGACCCTAAAGCTCATTCAGTTCGAGCCCCCCTGCCATGGGCAGGGGACACCTTCCACTAGACTAGGTTGTTCAAAGCCCCATCCAGGCTGGCCCTGATATAATTCCATATTTAATTATGCAGGCAACAGCTTCAGTTATTTCCAGTGTCATTGATTTGTGGTCCTCGTTTTACCTTTGATTATTCCATGTGGTTTTGCACACCTGTAGGTTGCATTTCTACTGAACTTATTTGTCTGTTGTCAGGCTATGGGATTAAAGTTTAGAAGGAGGAATTTGAGGTCCCTGCTGCAGTTAGCTGTGCTGGAGGTAGCTGGCCTGGTGTTTGCACTGGGAAGCTCTGCTTCTTGCCAGGGTTCACCTCTTGGTCACCAGCATTCCCCTGTGTGGTATGTTTGGGAGCAGTCACAAACAGCAAGCAGTACTGCCTTCCTAAAGCATTCCAGTCTTAGCAGCCAACTGTTTTTATGGTATATTCTGTGCAAGCATCCTGATTCACCCAAAGAGAGCTTACCAGAGGAAGGATGCACAGTTTGAAGGGAGGATGGTTTAAAACAGGATTATGGTGACAAATTCAGCATGTGTGTCCCTGTGCAGGGAGTTGGCAATGATGGCATCTACTAGCTCTTGCATAATTACGCTGCTAGCAGAGGGAAGGGCATCTCAGGCAGGCAGGGCTGTGCTGAACCCTGCCCCTGTTTCCAGGGGGAACATGAGCAGCTTCAGCTGTTCTGCCTGTTCATCCTGCCTTTTCAGAGGATTATTGGTGCTGCTTTCCTGTCAGGGATGCTCTTACCTTTCAAGAGCCTTTATTGAGTTGTTAAACATACTTTCTCTAGTTTCCCCATTTGTAAATAAAAGTATATTTGTATCCATTCCAAGGGCACCAAGCGCAATAACTAGTTTGTACTCTACCCTGATATGTCATATGGTTTTTAAGACATGTTTCCTTTTGGCACAATTCCACTGAAGATAATGGAGCAGCTTCATCTTTAGACAGTGGGTGTATTTTGCCACAATTCTGAAAATGTTATATCTTGCTAATAAATTATCCATATAGCATATTTTGCAATGAGCTAGAGTGTATCCTAGCTGCAAGGCCTGCATGAAGGAGTCTGGCCACCTTGTACAGGCAAGAAACCATGAAGTACTGCAGTGCAAATTCTAGAACAGAGAGCTTACAACAAGTCGGATACGCTATTAACAGTATATATTATTTAGTAGCCAAGGGAGATTTCTGGAGAGGTCTTCAGTACATTTGTACATTCAGTACAAATGATGAGTAGTTATGATGAAGTACTATCCTGGTTAGGATAACAGTCTTGAAAATCTGTGCCTTGGGTTGGGGTCTGGTGAAACCTCTTACAGAACCGCCCATGTGCTGTAATTAAGTGTGAATAAGTAACACCGCGTTGGTTCATTAGCATTGGTTATTTCAGCAGATTGATGAGCTGACATTGCGGGAACCAAGCCCAGGAAAAGTGCAGCTATCGTGCTGAATTTGAGTTTTGTGAGTTTTATAGCTTTTTACTTCTTTTTCCTTTGCTGCAGTTCCTGCATAAAATCAGAGGAAGTCAATATATTCTGAGCTCTTGCAGCCCTGGCAAGATCAGCATTGATTACAAAAACATGAACAGAAATTTCTTTGTCCCTAAACAGTAATAAACAGAGACTAAGGCTGCTTTTCACAGGGAAGATCACAGCCAGAAGCATCTTGAACTCTCCTGGTTTTAGCATCAAAAGAAATGAACTGAGAGCAGCTCTGCTGGAGGTTATTGTTGTTCACTTCAGGACCAAATAGAAGACTTTTGTATCTGTTACTTAAATACTGCAGCCAGTCATTAACACCAGCAGGCCATTTTTCTTTACAGGTTACTTCATTATCCTACTGCATATTTGTGCTTCTGCAGTGAAAAGTGTTTTGTGACAATAACGTTGTCTAAGAAAAAGAAATAGTTTGTGTACAAGAGTTTCCTTCCTTTACAAGTGGGAAAAGCTCTGTAGGGAAGAGGTGTTGCTCCTCTCTCTGTAGTTGCTGCATTTGCCTTTTAAGGAAACCTGATTTACAGTTAAATGTTTTGGAAGATGGGCAAAGGACCAAGGCGAGTGCTAACGGTGCCAAAGAGAAGCGGGAAATGAGGGAGAGGATAAGGAAATATCTCTCTGCTTTTAAACAGAGAAGGAAAACAAGTTGGAAATGTGGGCGGGGGGAGGAGGGAAGATGAAAGCACCAACGTCATTGCAAAGCAAGGGCTCTAAAGTAAAACAAGAAAAAAAGATGTGGTGAAATCTCGTGTTCTGATAACTTCAGAAGCTTGATATCCACAAAAACAGGGCTACGTGCTGCTATGCTTGCCTTTGCTTCTGGCCTTTCCCTGTGTTTTTCTTCGTCTCAGGCTAGGTGCCATAGAAGGGGGTCAGCTCTGCTCTGATGTCTCTCAGTATTAGTGGTGGGACAAAGACTGGTCACACTCCTGCCTTCCTTTCCCAGCAGGCAGCTCTCCTACACCCCTCAAAATGTGAGGGCCAGTTTAGAGTACCAAGGGGCTGGCATTGCCTGCGGGCCCTAGAAGTGGGTTAGCAAAGACTTATACATCCCACTCTGCAGCCTTTTCCCACCATAGGGTGAAATCCTGCTCAAAATCTCATCCATCCCTTGCCCATGGTGACCTTTCTGGGATAAACACTGGGAGAAGAGGTGGACAGGCCCATCTGCAGAGGCTAGTGTGATGTTCAGCAGAGCTGGCATGCACAGCTTTGAGACACCAACCAACCCTTCTTTCTCCACATCAGAAACACACCTTTCTGCCTCGCGTCAAGCCTTAAACTGAGGCCTTGAGAAGCAAGAGGCACCAACTGTCCTAGCCCATCCTTTCTTGTGACTGGTGGCAAAAACAGGTATGGTTTCCCCACTTGGCTCAGAGATGTACTTCTGTGTAAGTTGGAGAGTCATCAATTTGATAGGTGGACCACTCGGTGGATAAAGAACTGGATGGATGGCCGCACGCAAAGAG
>JASSUY010010420.1:0-15936 GCA_032466535.1 Forpus xanthops
CAGTCTCCCCTCTGGCAGGTTAAAGCCATTCCCCTTGTCCTGTCCCTACAGGCCCTTGTTCAAAGCCCCTCTCCAGGGTTCCTGCAGCCCCTTTAGGCATTGGAGCTGCTCCAAGGTCTCCTCTTCAGGAGCTTTCTTTTGCCAGGCTGACCCAGCCCAGCTCTCTCAGCCTGGCTTCATAGACACGAGTTTCTGTTTTATGGGAAACCTATCACCCATTTCCATTCCTGCAGCTTAACCAGAGGCAGCAATATTGGAAATGCCACAGGAATGAAGGAATCCAAGAGCAGCCAGGTGTGCAAAACCCCAAGGTGATGGTGAAGGATACAGCGTGGAGGATGCTTGCTGAAGCAGGCTGACATCATCCTCAACAGGAAACAGCTTATCATAATCACGGAGAAATCTGAAACCCAAGAAGCAAGTTTAATCAGTCACACTCAGTCAGACACCAGGAGACCTGTCACACACTGCTGGCCCTGCCTCACTGCTCATGCAGGAATACATCTAACCCCTCACCCAGTACTGGATTTCAGCATCCATTGCCACTTCTCATCATGCTTCCATTACACTGCAGCAAGACTTCACCATCCTCCCCCAGCCATCAGACCCCTGCAACATTCCTCAGGATGTGAAGACCCAGTGCCACATTACAGAGAAAAGACAGTTTAAGATTTGAACATGATCAGAACAGCACCGTTAGAAGGCCAAGATTGAATTCCCAGTTCTGCCACTTACTCACTTTGCACCTGCAGCATCAGCACTAAACACCTTTCTGTTCTGGTCACCCCAGTTGAAAAGCAGAGACCAGTAATAATAGTCTAAGCTGTCCAGGCAGCTAATGGCTAAATTGCTATCCTCCCTTTTGAAAGTGTGGATTAAAGAGAGCAAAGAATAACATTCTCCAGTGTCATGCAACACCCTCCCCACCTTACAGTAAAGGCTGCACTGCAGTGTGAAATCCTCTCACAGCAGCTCTCCCAACTCGTCAGAATGATTTCTAACTCCCAAATGTATCATAATACCTCATAATAATGTCTCAGGCAACTCTATCGTAAAGAATGGAAGAGAAAGGCAAGCTGACCCTCCCTTTGGGTCTCTTTGCAGCCAGACGCACCTCCTTTCCTGAAGCACTGAAGTGAAGGTCTGCAGGAATTCCTCAATAAAAGGCTGAATGTTCTCACAGCTGCAGAGAACAATGGCACAGAGTGAACAACTGATGGTAAGCATTGCACAACCTCCACATTCCCCCTCAGTCATGCTCACACATCAAGGGAAACCCTCATTTGAAAATAAATTTCAGACCACTTTGAGGCTTTCAGAGGAGCAAAGGGTCAACTGGAAACAAGTTTTATCCCTGGACGATGTTCAAGGCCAGCCTGGATGTGGTTCTGAGCAGCCTGATCTAGTTGAAGAAGTCCCTGCTCATTGCAGGGGGTGGGAACTAGATGAGCTTTGAAGGTCCCTTTCAACCCAAACTGTTCTATGACTCTTCTTTGGCTTCAGCAAGTACTTCAGCCAGCTGTGTCTACAGTTGTATCACAGTTAGAAATACAAGACTTGAGACAGACTTTACAAGTCATGCTTGATGCCTCAGACTTGCATTAAGCACAACAGGGTGTGTAGTGCATATGTAATTGTGTCTTGGGATTATAGCAGTGAACCTCCCAGAAAGTATGTGCTCACCTGGATGAGAACACAGGCCAAGCCAATTCCTGATGCAGCCTGTGCGTTATAACACCCAAGCCTCCTACTGCTGCTGCTGCAGCAAACCCCCAGCCAGGCTGAACACTCCCTGCAGTACATCAGTGCTGGGAAAAAGGTAGTTCTTTAGAAAAGTCAAGGAAGCAAATCCAGGTCTCTCATAAGGAATTCCACCAACAGACCCTCCTCGTCTTCTTGGACAACTCTACTGATACCAAATGAGGGCAAATATTCAAAGCAGAACATGAGCTGCAGCAGTCTTCAAACCCTGTAACATGTACAGGCAAAGAGAGCAGCCCAGGAGAGCACTGGCCTTGCCATCCAGATCCAGGCTCTTGGCTCCATGTCCAATATGCAGCATGATTTTGGGCTATTTCACTTCTCTACTATAACATAAGGACAGTTATACTTGCCTTCATTTTAAGATTACTCATAGAGCTATCAGCTAACAACTTTCACAACAGGAGGGGGGAAGAACCAGGTAAAGGCACCAGTATCAAGATTTCAAATCAAGTGTTTTCAGTATCTGCAACACTGCACCACTTTTACTGTGGTGTCTCAGTCAAGGGGTCTCCACACACCATTAGCATTTGCAATTTAGCCACAAACTGAGGTTAGAAAGCTTATTGGACCACAGCATCATGCCACTCAAGTGGGGTCAACATACACCAGCTCTGGATAACATATACCTTCCTCTAGAACCTTCCTGCTTTGCAGGACAACAGGCGTCTGATCCTAACCGAAGGCGGTGGCTACAACGCCAACACAAATAGCAACATCCATTCATTTTCTCCAGTAAATCTCCCATCAAGGGCAATCAAATAACTGGTTGGTACCACAGGTCCCAGTGCCAATACCTGCTTTCTAAGATGGGCTGCAGACAGGCTTGGTTTATTAGGATGTGAAAAGCTTCTATCATCTTCTTTCTGGAATGCGAAATTCTCCTCCACAAATCAGCAAAGACACTTCAGGGAGAGTAAAAAGACACTATTAGCATCAGCACAAGAAATATGAATCTTTAACACACCTTTGCTCCAGAGTTAACCTTCCAGAGCGGGGACTTCATTAGCAGAATTGTTTATTTGCTGCAAGGAGATCAGAGCCATTCCCTTTGTTATGAATGAAAATCCATGCACTAAAAGCTGGTCTCAATCACCAGCTATACACAAGACATCTCAACTGTACCAGCACAGCCTGTGCCCTAAAATGAGATCAATCTACACATAGAGGTATCATTCCTGCTTTCATGCTTTGTTACAACTGGAATGTATCTCCATCAAATTCTTCTCAGACAGCAGTGCAAGAACTCATTAATCACCCCACTGCCCAGGGAAATTTGGAATTAGAAAAGTCATCTCCCTGGAGTTCTTTGAAGCAGCATAAAAGAGACAGAAAGACTCTGGAGATGAGTAAAGCAGCATGAAGTGAATTCTTAACTAAGCTCTGGGAGAGTCCTGTTGAACAGAAAATGCAAAGCCCCTGCACCCACTTTCACCTGTTGTCCTCATAGTGCCTCTTCTTGATTGCAGCTTCCAGCTCAGGAACTGCCAGTTCATAAAAGGAAGCTAATCTGTAGAAAGGGGCAACAAAATAGTAACTGTCACCTGAGGCTTCAAAAGTCATTTGCTAAAAGACAAGTCAAACTGCTCATTTCATTAGCACTCACTAGCATTACACCATTTTGTTATTTGTGCCCTGAAATAGAAGCAAATAGGCTTTTGCCAAGGCCTGTAGGGACAGGCCAAGGAGAATGGCTTTAACCTGCCAGAGGGGAGACCGAGATGAGCTCTCAGGCAGAAGTTCTTCCCTGTGCGGGTGCTGAGGCACTGGCACAGGGTGCCCAGAGAAGCTGTGGCTGCCCCATCCCTGGCAGTGTTCAAGGTCAGGCTGGACACAGGGGCTTGGAGCAAGCTGCTCTGGTGGAAGGTGTCCCTGCCCATGGCCGGGGATGGAGCTGGAGGAGCTTTAATGTTCCTTCCAACACAAACCAGGCTGGGATTCTATGTAGACAGAGCAGCACCCTGAGGTCATCAAGGTATCTTTGAAGAAGTAGGTACAGAAATGTATTTGAAAATCACCACGCTACTAAAGGGAAGTACAACATGCCCATCTGAGAAACATCCCAAACACAAATCTGCAGACTGCAGGGAACTAATATGCTCAGCCCATCCTGAAGCACCCCCTTCCCCTCCAGTATCTTCATGGCCCCATCTTGCTTTATGCTAAAACCAGATATGAAATTGGGTATGATTTCCAATAAAGTCTTACTGGTCTTGCTATTATCTCTGCTCTAGGTGGGCACTTAGGTGAAGGCATTCAATATGCCCAAAGCCTAACAGCACGTTGCAATAGGATGCCACAGGGAGGAAATAAATAAGGATAGTTTGGTCCAGTTTCACATTTTCCACGCCAGGCAGCGTGCACAGACTCTTTCCTTTAGGGACAGAGCCCCAAGAGATGCAGACCAACAGCCAGTGCTGCTCCCTCAGTAGCTGGCTGTTACAAATCACAATTTGAAGCACTGTGCAGGAGAGCCAAGCTGAACTGATGGGCCGGGGCTCCATTAGGAACATTATGTCTGTGTCTCCTATTAAGAGCCAAACATGCTAAATGAATATCTTTGAGGCAAATGTAGCAGAAGCTCTCATTGACACTTTCAGTCAGGGAGAGAAATGAGCAAGCGCCAGCAGATGGATTCAGCCACACAGAGGTTCCAGGAGGATGACATGCAGATCAGTTTCCCTTTCCACGCTCCAGAGCCCCAGACATTAGTCCATACTGAGAAGTAATGAGAATGCTGCTGCTGCCCTACTGCACAGAGATCAAGACTATTTTAGCATACCTCTAACATCAGCAGTAGAATTGTAAGCAAAGGGCTTTCCTCCTGTGAGTAACCAAGCGTGGAAGCTGTGCTGCTCACCAACTCAAACAGCCACCAGCACTCCACCAATCTGCATCAATAACCAAGTGCACCACATTATCCAAGGATTAAAGACACCCACAACCCCCCGAGCAGCATTACTCAGCCTATGGTCCATAAACCACTGGCAGCCGTGCTGCTTCAGAGGCCTGCAACACATTTGGAAACAAAAGCAAACTACAAACATGTGCTTGTTCCCAAGCACACACAAAACTGGGAAACAAGGATAATAAATTAACACTTCAGTGACTCCTAACCAAAGGCAAGACTCTACAAGATAGTTTGGGAGATTAAACAACTGGAGCAAGCTGGGTAAGTGCCACTAAAGGACTTGCAGTATCTGTGAGAACACACTCTGCTGTCTGGTCATGGAGACCATCCTGACTCATCACCACTGTGATCCAGAGCTGGGCTGAGATCATTAGCTGCCAGCCCAGCTGTGATGATGCTGGCTTGACATTCTCTCCCAGGCACTCAGCTTCTGCCAAACCTCAGTAATATTCTCTAGCATAAACCCCATGCAGAGCACAAAATAAAGCATTTCTTTTCAGAACTCAATGGACTATCACTCTGAAATACTTTCCACTTCCCTTGCTTCAGGCCCTACAGCAGGAAGCTCTTTTTGTCTACAGCTCTTTTCTCCTTGCCCTCTCCACCCCACCAAGTATTCTTTAGTAGGTTTTGAAGCCATCATGGTTGCCTGGCTCTAGGATCACTCAAGGATAATGAGGAAGGTGCACAATAGCAGACAAACTCCAGACACCCCTATAACCATTATTTATCCCTCTGTATTCCTGTCATTGTGAACCTCACTGTCTCCAGTTGCACTGGCACAGGCTGTTCAGAGGAGCTGTGGCTGCCCCATTCCTGGCAGTGTTCAAGGCCACGTTGGACACAGGGGCTTGGAGCAAGCTGCTCTAGTGGAAGGTGTCCCAGCCCATGGCAGGGGTTGGGACTGGATGAGCTTTAAGGTCCCTTCAACACAAACCACTCTGATTAAATGTCAATGTCAGCGGTGAAGGGATTGGGCTAGGACACAACAGAATATTCAGTACTTTTTCTTCCCCAAGCCCAGCTCTGTCTGCAGGCCAAGATGTACCTGTAACAAAACTCATGTTTCTGGAAGGTCTGGCAGGCCAATGGGAAGATATCAAGGAACGCCCAGAGTGTTGTGCAGGTGTCGCATAAGTACAGCACAATGTCCTTCAGATCCTGAGAGTGAAAGAGCGATAACTGAGAGAAGAGCCAGGCAAGTTTTCCCAGGAACACAACACAACCAACAGAACACACCATGTTCAGACCAAGCCTTGTTTCTGACTGCACAAAGAGTCTGCTATGAATTATAAACACATGACACATTAATGGGTCCAGAGGCAGAGACAATGCCCATACTAGAACTTCTGTCCTTTAAAGATTTATGATGCAATTCCCACTGCTCGCTCACATTCAAGACACTGTGAAATTACAAGAATCCTCAATATATCCTGTTTTGGACAGTAGCTCTGGCCTCCATATATCCTCCTCCACATATGGTAGTGCTCTCCATCTAGCTGGAAGCACTGCAAAGCAGTAACACAGGAATTAAAGGATGATTTCAGTGTCCGTTTCAGGGCAAGATGCATTTCCAGGATAGCTGTAACAACTCCCACATACAAGCTGTGTGAGATTTTGCAGACCATGCTCATTGACATGGGGCCTGTCTTTGTGCAGCACCCAGCACTAGAACCCCCTCTTTAATGAACTGAAGTACTTTTGTTTAACAAACATTTCTGAATTAAAGCCAAATCAACTCTGACCCCTGTCAGGGCTCTGTGGAGCCTTCTCTCAGCTACCAGGAAGTTAAGTTACCTACAAGCTGGTTAAGGGAAAGAGATGGCAGTTTTAAAAAGAACCCACAATACAATGGACAAAGCAACTAGCTCAGGGAAAGACATTATCATCAAGTTATATGACAAACAGTAAACTAATGACAGGGAACCATGTGCTGCATGAGCCACCTGTGTCTGGAAACAGAATGACCCTCTGTGGTGGCAATGCTCCCCAGACTGCTCAGTCTGCAGGACAGCAAACAGCAAAGGGCAGGAAGCAGCAGTTCTACCTGGAGGGGCATGTTTCCTGGAGTCACATTTACTTTTTCTTCCAACTTCTGAGGCTCAGCAGAGGCTCCTTCACACTGCAAACCACACTGATGCAAAATATTGTTGAACACCTACATCGAGATAAGGGAAAAGTGTTAAAACAGGCAGGGAAGGCAGCAGGAGATGCTTTATCTTGTTAACAATCACTGCTGTGATCACATATGTGAGCTGGGACAACTTCCACTGAACGTGGAGCTGTGTAAGGTGGAAGCTGCAAGAGACTCTCACAGGCTACAGCAGGAAGGGCCACACTCCACTTCTGAAACTCCATGCAGCTTACAAGTAGCTAAGTCCAGCTACATATAGTTGTGATACCAAGACAGGGATTGTAGCTAAGCCAGATGCTTAGCTGGGTGAGAAAACTCAGCCAGCAACAACACTGGGACAGCACCCAGAATCCCTATTTGCAGTGGGACAACTGGGAAGTTAATACTACCTCCTGCTTGCGAGCTAGTCCCAAAACCTTCCTGTGAGCAGGTTAGCAGGATAGTTTGTGGTTCTTGGTTATAACCAAAGAGTCTGGGAGAAGCTGTCAGAATTAGGTTCTGCATCGCTAACATCCTGTGGGGTAGGAGCAAATTAAAAGCAACTCTCTTGAGAGATTCGGCAAGCTCTCCTCCCTGAGACCTATGAATGGGCAGCTAAAGGCGCACAAGTTACATACTTGGGGTTAATACTGCTACTCTAGAGGGCACATAAGCTCCTGAACCTGCAGAGGTATCAACCCCTTTCAGTGACAGTGTAAGCACATCAGTAGTTTTCTGGATCAGTGATCTCTATCTGTTACATCCTCACGCTTTAGATGCATGTGCATGGTCCTGCAGCGGTCACCAACACACTGCCAAACCAGTGCTATGCACAGAAACTGTTCCAACATGGTACATCACAGAAAGCACCCGGAGTCTCTCCTGCCCTCCCACTGACGCATTTGAAGGTCTGGTCTTGCATCCTTGGATATTTTTTAAACAAGGTATCACCTCTGGGATTTATCTCTAACAGTTTCTTAGCACTCAGGAAAAAAGGATGTGGGCTCTCAAGAAGCGAAATTATTGGTGTCTTGGGGTAAATGGCATCTTGGGTTTATTTCTGAGGATGTAAATACGACATTTTTAGGCTATAAAGATGTCAAAGCACCTCAATTTCCCCCTCAGGTTAAATATGAATCCCACTTGCTGAGTCTGGGGAATATAAAAGCTGCTCATAAAAATGAAAGCTTAAATATGGAGAGGTACAAAACAGCTTTTCTGTGGCAGCAATGCATCCCTTCCAAGCGTATTCCATTTACTCTTGAGCAGCTGCAGTGCTAATACTAACCCATTCCACTATGTCAAGTAGACATGTCTATGGTCTCTATTTTGCTGGTTTAAGTTTCAGGGCTTCTCCCACTTGGGGTGGGTGGGGGACACAAGGAATACTTTTTGAGAAGCCAAACGAACATTCCTTCAGACTAACTGGAGAGAAGGCAGAAGCTGAAGGAAGGCCATAGGAAATTGTCACCAAGAAATAGTTTTAGATGAAGGTTCCAAACCTGCCTGAAGCACATTAGCATCAACTCGAGAAAGTAAGCACTAGCAAATACATTCTGCCTGCCTATGACCAGGTTTACTGTATTCCAACCTCTAAGCTGTGCCACATTTCCAGAGAAAATCCCAGGTCTGGGCTGAACAGCAGAAGAGTACCTGGAGGACAGTGGGCAGAGTTTCATCTAGGTCACTGAAATAACTTGGTTGTTGCGTGAATATATTTCCTGAGAAGAGAAATGGGAGAAAAGAGACCATTTCCCATTAGTTCACACATTCATGGCAATGAGCAAACGTGTATCAGCAGATGTACTGGTGTTATTACTGAAACCCTCACTCCCAATCCAGCTAACACCCATTTAGGACACAGGGAAGGCTGCCTTCTCCACTCCTGCTCAGTCTTACTGATAGGGCTGCTGTCAACTCACCAGTGCAACTGCAGGACTGGTAACAAGGATATGCTCATCAGTGCAAAGAAAAGGAGATGCAAGATGATTCCTCCAAGGCTGGATCAATGAACAACACAAATACTACTCCTGAACATTCCTATTTCCTGTATTGGACAACTGGAGTTGACTTTTAATTACTGAGAAGAGCTCAGCATGCACTGGGAAGTGTTCCGAGAATATTTCTTCAGGGTAATGAGGCTTTAGGAATACTTGCTATTGTATTACTAGGGCTTCATTATTTCTACAAAATACTCCACTGATTAACAGCACAGCATAGCATAAATGCTCAGCAAGTAAGCCCAGAGGCTGCCTGTTTTCCTGTGAGTTACTGTTCAGACCATGAAAATTAACACAGCTAATGTCCTTATGCAAGGGCAGAGAATGGGTGTGAGTTACGAGACAGGTTTCAAAACAATTTATACCCCGACAAGAACCTGAAGTTGATCGAGTTCTGAATTACACATCAGAACTGCTGCGCCATTACTGTCACAACGTAATCAGGTGAGCAAATCACTGGTCACCTCCGTGCAGCATTACTGTGCCGCACTCCAGAGCATATGCAGAATTCAAATGAGGTTTCACACACTTGGGTCTTCTTTGGACTATTTTAAGAACCAGATAATCTAAGCTTCACCTCTGAAAAGGAAATACCTATCTTGTCAAGCCTCCTGGCCACCTCTGAGCTTGGCAGGTGAATTCAGAGTGGAAGAGGATAAAGGGGTAAAAAAAAAACCAAAGGTTTATCTCAGCTTTTCTTTTCTGGCAATTTGGCTGCATCACATGAGCTCATGCTAGTCAATGTGGAAATGAGACAAAAATAGCTACTAAAGAACAAAGTTTCATTGCATGAATGGTGGACAATGTGAGTTAGAATCCAGGGAGAGAAGCTCACTTCATCCAAAGTTAGGTTCTCTTCAATCTGCTTAGGTGGATGTTAAAGGTCACAAGTGGTCCCCTTGTGAAGGGAGCACAGGGTAAGTGCAGCAGCTAAACCAATGTGCCCCACACATAGTGTGCTATGCTGACTTGTTACTTAATATGCACTGGCCAGACTGGCTGTACAGATGCAGGGAAATCTAACGATAAGCATAGCTTGAGCAATGCTCTGAATGCTCTGTGGTTTGAAGGTACTCCACAAATCAAGGCCTGTACTGAGATTTCAAGGTCTCCTGCTTCATAGACCAGAGATTACCTCACATTGCACATTCCCCTTGGCTCCCAACTCTGTGAACACTCATGTGAGCAGCCAGACTGTGCCCATCTTCAGACCCTCCTCCCTCCCTGCCCACTAGTTGAGTTGTTTCCCCCTTTGCATCTCTACGAAGATTTTATAGAGCCCTCATGGTCCTCTTACAGTGGCTGAGGATAAATTTAACTGGCATGGGCAACAACTGCTGAGGCTTAACTGAGCCCAGCTGAGGACAGCTAAGCAGCAGGACACAGTGCTTGCAATGACAGCAACAAAGGTCACAACTGAAGTAATCTGATGTAGAAATTACAGATTCTAGTTGCCACTGAACAATTCCTTTCCAGAGCAGTTACACTGGTATAAAGTCCCACTTGCCACTCTACAAGTCAGCAAAATGCCAAAATGCAACATATTGTTCCTTGGCTTTAACTAACCGATCATCTTTTGGAGCAGGACACCATTTCCCTTCCCAAAAAGCACACAGAGATCCAGGATCTTTGGGATGTCAAACAGGAAGTTATTGTAAATAATTTCTCCAAAGACAGAAGGGGTGATAAAATGATCCTGCAAAATAAAAAAACAAAACCAGCAATGTAAAGGATAATTCATATCTTGCTTTGCAAGAACTCCAGCACTATAATGACACCTGTAAAAACATCTCTCAAAGGTGTATTCAGGATTTTGTTTCATAGAAGGCAGCAACTTTTCTTACACCAGCTTCTGCAGGACCCTCTGACCCCACATCCCCACTGCTTGGCAATGCCATGACACTGCCCATGCACGTGAAGTGAACCC
The DNA here is from genome assembly GCA_032466535.1 of Forpus xanthops. Taxonomy (NCBI): domain Eukaryota; kingdom Metazoa; phylum Chordata; class Aves; order Psittaciformes; family Psittacidae; genus Forpus; species Forpus xanthops. Next base: position 10,713 of record JASSUY010010420.1, read on the forward strand.
ACACAACCTAAGAGTTAAAAGAAAAAGCTGTTATAGCTCGTTCAGCTCCCAGACCTGGCTTGTGATACCCCCAAAGAGCTGAGCTGACACAAGAATGGCTCAGCCCAGGTGTAAGACTGAGTATAGGCATAGGAACAGCTTCACTGGCACCAACACCTGAAAAACACCTTTGAGATCCCAGCCTGAGGTTAGTGGCACCCTGGAAGAGTAGAGTCAAGGCATCAAACACAATTGCACCAGTAACAAATAGGAAGCAAACCCAGGAACTGCAGCTCTATGTCCTGACTGCTGAAACACTGCAACAGGGCCACCTGACTCTCAACACTGCAGGAATTTCTGCTAAAATTCCACATGACAAGTGCCTGTGACAGTGAGAAACAAGTAAGCTAAACAGTGACTTCGGATTTTCAGATGGGAGTTTGTCTATGGTGGTGAATATGTCCAATCTCAGTAAAAGGCAGCACACATATTCCCTGCTTCAGCTGAGGGACAGGGTTTAATGCTGGCTGAGGCCAACTCCCAGAGCTCCTGCTGACCGCCTGCAGGACAACAGACTATTTATTCTCTTCAAATTACTCAAGTATAACATGGTGTCAGATGCTCACTGCCTCACTGGAGAGGTAAGATCTAATCAGCTCCTGGAATGAAAGACACCACAGAGGTGTCAGTGCTGCTGCTGCTGAAGTGGTGCCAGCTGCAGGCTCCAGCATTCCTTCTACCTCTTCCCGCCCCACTCCTGTACCTCCCACTCCAAGAGCTTTCCTCAAAACATCCTGAACATCACCATTGCAACAATCGGGAGAATCAATACAGCACTAAATATCACACTATGAGCTGAGGATATCAAGGAGTAATTGCTCAAACAGAAGGCGCCTCACTCACTCACCCATCCTGCCCACAGGCCTTGTGAAAATTCCACAGCTCCCGATGGGAGTTGCACTCACATGATTAGGGTTGAGTGTGGCTTTCAATTACCATGCCAAGAAAACAGTAATTTAGAGAAATTTCATTGTGTCCCCAGAACCTGGGGAAAGTTCAAGGAACACCAACAATCAGGACAGGTTACGTGACACAGCACAGCACAGAGGAAGTGGCACTGAGCCCCTGTGGCACAGGGCCGCACAATGGCCAGCTTGCTCGCTCATCTCTTCCAGGGATGTATCACATCCCCAACTGTAGCTAACCTGATATTATTGAGCTTCCTGCCTGTATCTCCCTCCTCAGAAACCATTCCATAATTCAGATGCTTCAGCTTTGTGTGGTTATCATCCCCATAAAAACAGCCAGGAAGAGGAATGCAGCTGGACACACAAGGAACACCATTAATTCCTGTGTTTTTCCTAAGCTGCCCAGCCCAGAGCAACTGGAAGGGAATGAAATCCTCACCTTGGACTCCTTGTGAGTAGACATCCTGAGGAAGGTCAGGAAGATGCTCCGGTGAAGACCTCTCTGCATGTCGCTCACCTCGGGGTGACAATCCAGTGCCTCATCAAACTTGCGAGGGGCAAAGTGCAAGTAGGAATCCAGACACTTGTGAAGCGTCTCATCAAAAATCACCTTGCACCGCCGGAAACAAGGAAACAAAGAAGAGAATGTCACACACCCACAGGTTATGCTCAGGGAAGGCCACTTAAATTTGAAAGTGATTTAAAACATTCTAGAGAGCTAAAAGGCGCCCCACACGCAGCAAGTACAAGCACACTCTTAAAATCCACAGGGGAAAATCTACTGGGACTTTCTTTGCACTCTAAGGTGCAGTAATTAAAACGCTTGACAAATGACACAGAATCTTAGAATCAACCAGGTTGGAAAAGCCCTTCAAGCTCACCAAGTCCACCATTAAACCATGTCACTGAGGGCCTCGTCTACAGGGGGTGTGAATATTTCCAGGGATGAGGGGTGCTGGTGCAGTGCTGGTGCCTGGTGGGGCCTCAAATGGAGGTAGTGTCATTAAGTGCATAAGGAACATATACAATCTTTATGAAACTGGTTTAAAATTCATGGCTTCTAGAAACACCCCCTTCGGTGTTCACAAACCAATTCTTACCTGGCACCAAAACTTGTCATGAGGCAAAGCCAGAAGCCAGTTCAGGTCATCTGCGATGAATCTGGCTCTCTCCAAGAACTCTTCCACTAAAGCAGGGTCTCTGGTGAGGGGTGGTGGTCTGTATAGCACAAAGGACCGATCTGCTTTTATTTCTGGGTGCTGCAGAAAGCCAGAACACTGTATTAAAACTACAGATCAAGAGACAGGAATGCCCAGTTACCATGTGCACTGCTCACTGAATTAGGAACACAATTTGCCATTCTGTTCCCTGGTAACTTCCCATTTTCTAATCTCTCGAGGTGGGCCATCAGCAGGTTTGTATCCTTGTTTATCAGCAACATTTTCAGGCCTTCATAATGTGGTGGATGTTGCTCCTTGCACTCTGTTAAACAAAGCCCTGAAAAGCAGCCCTCCCACACCTTCAAAACAAACAGCAGCCGCGTGGTGCTGTGCCTCCGAAGCACAACTGCGCTCCTTCTTTTCTCTAACTGGTTCTTGCACAACATTCCATGACGTCAAACTGACATAGCCACCAAACAGAGAGAAGAAATACTTCACTGCCCTCCCCCAAGGCTTACTGCACAGGCTTTGCCCAAATACTCCCAGATTAGAATGACAATTACAAGGAAGAGCAGGCAGCAGCTTGAAGCTCTGCCTTGACCCACATGTACACCCAGGTATGCGTGAACCTCCTCAAGCCAGCAGCCCACTTCTGCAACATGCCCACAAGGTCCTCTGCTTTCTCCCTTACTTCTGGGAGAAAATAGTTACCATGGATTAAATTTCCTGATTTCACCAAGCAGAAGTCACAGGGCGAGAGGGCACAGAATGCAGGGAGTGTATGGAATTATCCCAGAGCTATAGCTCAGAGCTAAGCTTCGCACAGAGCTTGAAAAAGCTCCCAAAGCATTCCTTCTATTGCAGCCAAGTTTACATTGCTGCTTTTCAAAAGAATAAGTAGCTCTGGAGGTCACAGTCTGCTGCTGATGTTGAACACAGTAAGTTTTAGGTAGTAGTGGGTAAATGAGATCTCAACTGTCTGGATGCACTAAACCACAAAAAAACCTTCTTGCGACAGGTGAGCTAACCAATTTTCACCATATCCCAAACAAAGGGCAGTTTTACCCAAGCTTCAATGTAAGATGATTATTTATTAAAGGTTTTGTTTTGACTTTCAGGAAAAAGGCAGCTCACCAGTGCTGGTAAAGTTCTCATCTTCCCTGTTTTGGGATCCCTTTCTGTCAGTTGGAGTTCATCCAGGGGCAGTGCCGGCATCGTGATGACTTATCCCTGTCTTCAGCAAACAGAAAACCAAAGGCAGCACAGGGTGTATTTTACAAGGTCAGCCAATCAAAAGCACAACAAAAGAGGCTACACACACAGCCCTGCTACACCACACAGGGCCTGGAAATGGATTTATGCAAAGCAATTTATCCCCCGCCCAAATGCCAAACCTCAAGGGGCAGAAGCCACTTGCACACACCTCAGAAGAAACCTGTAACATGGTGCTCTACTTCCAGCCCTGTTCCTCACTGAGAGGTCACAGGAATCATCCAGGACAATAAAAAACAGATGGGAACACTGTTTAATATGAAAGCTTCATATTTAAATCCGGCTACTGAAGAGCTAGGATGAACTCTTGGCTTTTGTCTCGTTAATGCCTGCAGTCTATCTCCTGACTGTCCAAACTGGAGACAACCAAAACAGTTTGCCAACATACTACTGAAGGAATAGCTCTGGTGCTTACGTGGCACAAGCACACAGCACTCTCCAGATGGAGTGCCCAGGGTGAGCCTGCAAAGCACAGCCTGCCCTCCCCTGCCACCTCCCACCTGCTCACCAAACCATGTCTGCATTTCCAACAGTTTTAGGTTCACTGATTTCAATACTCTTCCTAAAATTAGCTGCAAGTCAAACATTAGGGCAATTCAAAAGCACATCCCTCATGTGCATTGTTAGAGAAGTCCAGGTACCAACAAAAGTGTTTCCAATTCTTATAATAAACAACTCCTCTATGAAAAAATTGCACCCCAACAACTTTTCAGTGGAATCACTGTTTTTCATCTCATAACACATCAAGTCCCATCCCCTGCCACGGGCAGGGACACCTTCCACTAGAGCAGCTTGCTCCAAGCCCCTGTGTCCAACCTGGCCTTGAACACTGCCAGGAATGGGGCAGACACAGCTTCTTTGGGCACCCTGTGCCAGCGCCTCAGCACCCTCACAACGAACCAGACTTTAGCCAAGAAACTTATGTTTATTGAATCACAGCATTCCCTGCCCTGACGTCCCAGCAGGCACAGACGGACACCTGGCGGGAGCCGCACGCTGCGGTCACTAAAGAGGAAGGGTTTGACAGCCCAGGTCACAACAGCAGCTCTGTGGTGGGACACACTGCTGGGGAGCGCGGCCAAGCCCTGGCCCTCTTCGGGGACTCCAGGGCTCGCCTTCCCCCAGCTACCCCCTCAGGGATCCCGTGCAAGAGCAGCCGGCACCCCCGCTCAGGTCCCAACCCGGCACCGCACACCCACAGCCCAGCCACCCGCTCGTAGCCCCAAGAACCCTCCCCGCCACCTGCCCAGCGCGGCCCCCAACGGCTGCCGCCACCGGCGCCGCGGTAAGCCAGGCCCCGCCAGCCCCGCAGCGAGCTCCGAAGCTCCGGACACCCCTCGGGCCCTGTCACACTGCCCCAGCCCTGCCGCCATCCTCTACCCTCGTACCCGCAGCCACGTCCCGCCGCAGCACGGCGCTTCCGGCACCGACCGGAAGTGGCCGGGGTGGGCGGGAGCTGTGGGCGAGGCGCCGCTGTTGGGAGCGGGCCCTGGAGTGCCGGGGCGCGGGTCGGATCAGCGGGTTTGTCCCCCTCTCGGCCCGGTAATGAGGAGAACGGGGAGTCCCCGCTGATGGTTTCCCACTGGAAGGGACCCGCCGGTTAAACCAGTCACCGTCTGAAACCAGCGCCCGCGCTTGAGGCCGGTAAAAGCCGGGTCTGAACTCCGAGCGGAAGTCACGGGTTCCCGATCCGTGCGGGGCGATTGCTGGTGCCTCGGGTAGGGACAGGGTAGTGCGTGACACAGCGGAGCTGCTGAAACCCAGGACAGTGTGAGAGAGTGAGGAGGGGATCCTGACCCGGTGCTGCGCACTGGGGAGAACACATCCCCCCCCCCCCCCCCCCCC
>JASSUY010010421.1:0-17761 GCA_032466535.1 Forpus xanthops
GGGGGGTGCACAGAACTGTTTGAGGGGCCTCAAACCACGACACAGGGAAAAAAAAAAAAAGCCAGTATCATTTACCAAATCTCACAGGGTCACAACAAGCACCCTAACAGTTGGTAATAATAATAAATAAAGATTAAATCTACACACTGAATTTTATTTAGGCACAATTCATGCGCTCCTAGTCTCTTTCTAAGCTGGTGGTTGGTGGTACATGTCAAAATGCCAATGCATAGGCAACCTGACCCACAACTCCACCCAGGATTTCAGTACTTCCCTGAATATCCACAGATGTACATATTCACTGGTTTTCTATCTGTGAATGATGCACTGCTGCATTGTCTGCAAGTAGCTAGTGCTTGCTGTCTAATAAGAGATGCTAATTGAACGCCCACCCCTAGAGAAATACTTTGTCAGGACTTGGTGTCTTCTGCTTTTGTCCCCTGCTGTTCTGCTCTGCTGTATTCAATTAGTGTGCTGGAAGCAAACTAAAAATTACTAAAAATCTGATCTGTGATATGCCAGCAAAGAACCCCTCAGAGATCAGATTTTCATCACAATTCACTTTGCAGACAGAACACTGAGAACAGCAAATTTAACTGGAGAGGGACAGCAATTTCAGACCCAAAGAAGAGAATCTGAAGAGAACTGTAAAGGAGAGAGACAAGAGAGGGATATAATGGAAAGTAATAAGAAAACAGATAAGAGAAAAAAAAAGAAAAAAGAATATGGCTAGAACGGAAAGAAAAAAAGAACAAAGCCCCACTACATGGAGTAGCTACAGAAGGAGATGATACAGGTCGAAAACTTGCACAACTTGCTCAGTGGAGTCAATAGGCCAATTGGGTAAATGAAGGCTGGAGACCAGAACTGCTTGTTGTTTTTTTTTTTTTTTTTGTTTGTTTGCTTTTTGTTGTTTTTTTTTGTTTGTTTGTTTTTTTTTTTTGTTTTGTTTTGCTTTGTTTTGTTTTGTTTGGTTTTTTAAGTACACTGATATCACTCCACCTAATAAAAGCAAAGTACTGCAGTGGAACACTACGTTTACTGTGATTAAAAGAATAATGTGTGACCATTGCTATGTTATACAGGGAAGACTGGGAGATATGAAGAGGGAGGACCCCAAGAACTTCTGGTTATGAAGCATGTGAACATTATCAAGGTAACCACTGCATAGACAGCAAATCAGGAATTCAAAAGGAGAAAGCCACAGTAGGAATAAAACATGCTTTAGGTTATATGGTAGACTGTGATTAGTACCATGGAATGAAGCTGGGAATGAAAGATTATAAGGCTGGTAGTAGAAAGAGAGTGAAGGAAGGGCATCAGGAGGGTTATAAATCAACCTTCCAAGTGCCTGAAAACAAACTGAACCTCAGAGTGTTGATACACATGGACATGGGTGATAAAGGATTCTGGACACCTCAACCTGCCTGCAGCTATACGTTTGACTGGACCATATCTGATTCTGTACTCATGAAACACACACTAAAATCATGGCCAAGGATCAAGTTCCTTCTCAGGACTCTAGCTGGCGAGAGCTACACAAGCTTACTAGGCATGTTTAATGAACTCTGCGCTTGTTTTGTAAGAAGGAAAAAAAAATACAACAGGAAAAGAAAAAAAAAAAGGAAAGAATTGGTCTTCATTACAACTGCTTTTGCATGGATGAAATAGTAAAAATCAGAAGGTGACACTCCATGCATGAGAATTGTATTCTGTTAGTCTTTAATATTTTTAAAGCTATTTCTAGGAATTTTAGTTAATGTCCTCCATGTGCATTCAAAGGACAAGCATTTAGCCAAGTGGTTCTCCTCTAGATCTTATTGCTTTTAGTACTTTTCAAGCATTTATGCTGCTGCTGTGACATGGTGGTGACATTGTATTGTGCACTGAAAGAGATAATAATTCAGCTGTTTTCAAGTACAATGGGCTTCCTTTGTCAACAATCACAGGAATGGGAAACTTTGCTCTGCTTTTGTCACATATGTAAAAACAGAGCATGCAAGCAAATTGAGTTGAAATGAGTTTGACTAGCACAGAAGGAGATGAACAGCTGCTGCTATGAGAACAATTAAAAGTATTTAAAAAGGGAACTCAGCAATGAGGCTGTACTTATCCCATACCCCCTGTGATTTCTCCCTATTCCACAAGACTTGATGCTGTATTACAGTAGACTGTATGCTCTTTGGGGTATGCCTGTGCTTTCTTGTTTTGATCAAACAGTAAAAAGAGACTATAGTTATACTGGGAATTTTAACACAAATCAATGCTACATGAATGCAAATTAACAAAAAAAAATTAATAAAATGAGTAAAACAGGTGAAAAAAAAAAGAGAAAGGAAGACAACTATATAGTATCACCTTTCACTGTGAGACTAAAATCAATATAACCATTTGTGATTCTTTTGAAACTTGTGTTCTTAAGTATTACTTTGTCAGTGCCAGAGGAAACCCTAACCCTAACCTTAATGATCTTCAGATAGCTTGAAAACTGGGCTTTTCTCATGACTTCTGGTTTCATTAGCCAGTTTTTGACCAATAGAGGAACAAATGTGCTTAAATACAGCAAAGATGTTGTTTATACATGAACTTGTACACTGTCCATGAGAAACCCTGTTACAGGTAGACGTATTATATCTTGATTGCACAATCATACATCTTTTCAGACAGCAGTTTGACATTATGATTAGGCAGAACTTGATTTCTGACTGACAGATAAAAAAGTGGTTTTTGTTTTAATGTAGCTTTTCACATATGCACAAAGTATTACTGTACCTCACCTCAAACTTACAAGATCTGAAACATCTTCCCCCTTTTTGTACTTAATTTCATCAAAAACTTATTAAAATATTCTCTGTATATATCTCAGTATTTGCTAAAAATAGAAAAAAATGACAAATGACTGCCTTATATTTACATAAGGTTTCTATTTTTACTTTATTTTTAGACTACTGGAAATTATATCAGGAACAGATACCTTCAAAAGATAAATAATACAATTAATCTCCAAAACTCAGCTAATGCATGGATGTTTTCACCTTGTGCATGTAATATGCAGGGGAAATGATTTTCAAAGATTCATTGTATTCTACTTCATAAAAATTTTTCAGATGTTTTATGTAGCACATATACTACAGTTCAGAAGGAGCTCCACAAAGGAAATTGTCACTGATTAGAAGGAATAGCCTTTCTTCAGTTAACAGGCAATATTTTATTTATTGGAACATATCCAACAGACCTACGCAAAGCCACAGAAGTTATTTTAAGGGCCAACAGCCTCCTTGCCTCCTTCACCATCAGACAGTGTAACTTGAAATTTTTAAAAAGATGTCTGTGATATCAGACCAGAGGATAGTCATGGGGTAAAAAAGGGACAAATCCTGTCTCTTTCCTAAAGCAGGCAATACATGTGCTCATACAGTACAGCCATTGTGTTTGCAAGCAGGAGTCCTGTCTCTTCAGAAGCAGCACAGTGGAAGCTGGTTGGGCCACAGAATATAGTAACAGCACAGACAGTATACTCTGACTTACTTTTTTAAACTATGAACTCTGAAAACAAGGTGTTGTTAGCACTTGTGATCCTGCAGCAACGGTTCACATTGTTAAAAATCACAGCACAGGGCACCAAAGCAGTTGACCAGGACAGATCACTGCATGTTAAAACTACTTTCTTCTACTGCAGCTCTTCACAGGAAACACAATGGAGTCACAGGTTTTAGAGAAAGAAACAATCAGTTACACTAATCTAATCTGATCTTCAACTTTATGAAGGCCATAAAATTTAATCCAGAAATTTCTGCATGAATCTCAACAATTTCTGGTTGAGATACAGTGCATCTTCTAGGAAGACTTCTAGTACTGGTTATCAGAGAATACTAACATTTCTACAAACTCTTAAGGCAACTTTTAAAATTCAAAAGCAAAAGACAAAACTCCTCAGTTCTACAGATTTTAGTATTGTTTCTACAGGACTCCTACTTAACTCTCATAGGAGTATACTTGTCTTTCCTTACTAAATGATTGAGTGGACTGCTGTTAGCTCTAATAAAACACGTCCCTGACAAAACAGTCAGTGTTCCTAAAGGTCAAACATAGAAATTTTAAATCTCTTTTGCTGCTTTGTTTTTTTACAGTGAAAAACTTAAGAAAATAAAACAAACTGCACCTCAAGACTGGACACAAACAACAGTTTAAAACCCCACAGACGTAGCTTGGTTCTGTGTCTGTAATCTTAGCTTTTAAAGATGCTGATGGAAGCGTGTTAGAATGTATCACCTGCAGAAATTCCACTGTTTTCTTTTTTAACAGTGACTTTCTGCAAAAGTGCTTTCTCACCCAACATTTTGTTTTATAGAAGCAATGGGGAAACCTTATTGGAAATATTTATATTGTGTAACAATACAAACAGTACAAGTTTGCAGTCCTGACTAAGGCAAAACTTGCAATGGGTTTCTTGAGAGTTTCTCTCACCAAACCACTGCTTGACTGAGTCTGCAGCTTGGAAATAGCCCCTTACAGATTAAGAAACAACAACAGCTAGTTCTCTATGCCTCTCTTAAGTACAATACTGAGCTACTTAAGGGTTCATATAGCCTCAGCATTTTAAACTTATGAAAAGAAAATAATCTTCAAGAAGTCTTTCCAGGGAAACTTCACAAATTGCTTATACCTTACCTAGCAGCTCTAAAAATGGTCTTTTAAATTATCCTTGTATGCAAAATTATATAAGCATGTACATATACACGTATGTATACATCTACTGTATTAGGGATAAAAGTTCCTGTCATCACTTCTCTTCAATATTTTATCGCTGGTCAGCAGGATATTCTCTCTAACCGCTGCAGTCATATGGGAATAACAGAAATAATTTTTATTGAATTGTAGCATAATATGCACACTTCGTACTGTTCGACTGAAAATCCACTCTCATAATTTCATCTGTGTTCTAAAGTTCAGAGCCTATTTACATGTCCTCATTGCTGGAAAATTAAATAGTGAATTTACAGCACAATAGCCACTCTTCACTAGCTCTGCTTTTTACAACTTGAGCTGCACTTTCATAGAATCACAGAATCATTGAATTGTTTAGGCCGGAAAGGACCTTAAAGACCATCCAGCTCCAACCCCCCTGCCATGGACAGGAACAACTTCCATCAGACCAGGCTGTTCCAAGCCCCATCCTACCTGACCTTAAATACTGCTAGGGATGGAGAAGTCACAGCTCACAGTTTCTCTGAGGAACCTGTGCCAGTATCGTACCACTCACACCGTGAAGAGCTTCCTCCTAACATCTAATCTAAATCTACCCTGTTTCAATTTAAAGCCATTACCCCTTTGTGAGTGACGGGATAGAAATAGATAACAAAGTGGATCCAGGCATTATCACCCTGGTCAGGCTTAAGCCTTGAGATCAGTAAAGAAAACACCAGGTGTTAAGACCCTGGTAATGCCTAAGCCTTTGGAACAGTAAAGAGAACAATGAAGTGCCAAGATCAGTTAGCAAAACAAAGCAAAAGGTTTGCGAGATAAAGTAGGTTGTACATCTCTGAAACAGACCAAACAATGTAAATATTTGTAACCCCTAGTAGTTTTGCTGAATTGGGATGATAAGGAAATAAGAGAGTGGAAAGTTACTGCTTAGCACTTAGTAGGCCATAAAAGGGATGCGAGAGGTGAAATAAAGGTCTTCAGATTTTACCAGAACTGAAGTCTGTCTTTGATATGCCTCAAATGTCTCCCCAACAAGAGGAACTCTGGCTAAATCATTGGTGGTGTAGCTTGGCTGAAACCGGAGGAGTCTGGTGGGGGAGCACTGAAGTCATCTGGACACAAACCTATCACCTGGGAGAGGTGATGAGGCTGGTGGGGGACCATTGAAGAGGTCCAGACATAACGATCACCTGTAGAAGGTGAGCAGCCAGGAATGGGACTATGGGGGGCAATACTACTAAGGAAGAAGCCTCCATTTTAAAGATATTTTCAGTCCTTCTTAAGAAGAAGGGAGTAACCTTTAATGAGACAGACTTAAATTTAATGTTGAAATAGTTGAGGACTGGTTATCCAGAGATTGATAAGTCCAAAGTATTTGAGGTGTCTTTGTGAGATGATGCAGGAGTTAAATTGCGGGACGCAGCTACAAAAGGCAATGACACTGCAAAAAATTTGTTAGACATTTGGAGAACTATTTTAGAAACGTTGAAGTAAAAAAAATGAGATAGTGGAGCCCAGTGCCCCCATCACCCCCTCAAACCTCTGCCCATCACCGACGCGGCTGCAAAGACTGAGGACGGGGATGAAGAAAATCCTTTTGAACCGGGGCCCTATTGATCCCAAGAAGGAACCTGTGCATGTTCATCAGACTGCTGTTGCTGCTCCTGAGGCTCTGACATCTGATAATTCTGATGCTGACCTGGATAGTCCTTTTGACCAGGGGCCTGTTGAACTGGAAAAGGAGCCTTACTTATATCCCCCAGATCCTCATGATAAATGGGCAGCTGTAAAGGGAGAAGCTAGATGGGTGGGGGATGCAGATGTATTATGTACTTTCCCGGTGGTGTATGTGCTAGATCAAGACCCACAGTGGGAAGGTCTCTTGTATGCTCTTATCAAAGATACCAGATGAATGGTGATGGACCATGGACTTGCGACCCCATACACAACTCATTTGATGCAGTCTCTCTGTGATACTCATGCACTAGAAGTTGGCAAATATAAGTATGTCCATGTTTCTATTAACCTGTGGGGACCTTTCTAGATATTGCTGGCCACTTCTCCTGATGTAGATCGGCCACCTGGGTTGGAATGAGTGTGTATTTTGGTCATTATAAAAGCCCAAACCTCATGCAAAGTTGGGGAGGCAGAGCCTCCGCAGGGACACCAGCTGAGGTCCAGCCTACAGTCTTGCCCTGCAATGACACTGCTTGGAGCTGGTTATTGATTATCTTCACAGGGTCATTGCACCATATTCCATACGTGGGATCATGTAGTAGGAATAATGATTGTCTGGATTTTGTGTTTCAGATATTGCAGTTGTGTGGAGTGTGCTTGTGGGATCCCATGTGTACATGTGTGTGTGTGTTGAGGGCAGACAGTGTTCTGTGTATTTTTTGTTGTCGGTTCACATAAAAGTTCTTAACCTTTTGGCAAAGAAAGGGTTAATGCAAAAGTGCAGTTACCAGCTGGTATTTATGGCTGCTGCTGAGCAGGCATGCAGCTGTAGCTGTAGCTGCTGCTGAGCAGGCAGGCATTTATAGCTGCTGTCGAGCAGGCCGGCGTTTGTAGCCAGGCAAAGCGGGGTGAGTGACTTTGAAAGAAAAAAAAAAAAAGGTATTTGATAGAGTTTGATACCCATGCTCAAAAGAAACTGCTCTCTGACTTGGTTCCCAGTGCTCCACTGGTAGAACGGTCAGGGTGGACAATGCAGCTGTGGAGCAAAAAAAAACCCAACAAAACAACAAAACAAACAAACAAAAAAAGTCCTCTGGATCTACTGAAGCATTGGGGCAGTTTCTAAAGACACCATAAACAAAGCCTAAAGAGGCCTACAACACACTAGGCGCAACCTGTGGGTGAATCCAAGGCTTGGAGGAACATATAGATCGTTTGAAACAAGAACTGCTAACTGAAAAAGCAAGAGGAGTAGCGCAACCACAAGCTTCACCAGCCGCCACCCAAGCAGCATCAGGGTGGCAGAGAAAGAAAGAAAACATGGGCAATGACACAGCAAACTCCTTGACTGTTAACACCGTGCAGTTTACTTCTGCAGCTGCTTCACATTCCTTTTTCATCAGAATGCCTCTGCTTTAAGGAAACACTTTAACCTGTTTTCTTCTCAAGAACTCATAACCTGGGGGAGCCGGTATATTTGTGTCCTCCTACCTACAGGTCCATGGTGGCTGCCTGCAAAGTTTGTCAAGCCTTGCCATGACCTGGACAGACAAGTGAAGGAACCCAACACCTCACCTACAAGAGCTGACCATGAAAACCCCAAGCAGAATGACACAGAGGAAGAAAAAAGCAAATGATTGTAAAGCATCACTTGGGGGCAACTGAAAAGTAACAACTTGAATATATATGCTTGTAATGTAGCTATTATTAGACGCTGTGATTTTGTGTATAAAACCACCTGTGTTTACTAACCAGTTGCTAATAAAAAAAATATATCTTGTATGTATTTGTCACTTGTAAAAGAGCTGTTAGAGCATGCAAATTTGTAGCAGTTGATAGAAAATGCTAATACAAAAGCTAGAGTCTAATACAATAGTAGCAGTTATAAAGCAAGTAATGGAACAAATTAAGAGGGTGGGAGAACTCCACTGGCAGGAAATTTCTTTGGCTGGTCCCTCGCTGCCATCAGCATCTTCAACATGCTGCTGCACCCTGTAATAGTTACTCTGCTAATGTAAATCTGTGTGTGCTTTGCCATAGTAGCAATTTGTTCCTGGATGAAGCAGGTGAAATTCTGCATTGACAATGAGCTGCAAGGACTGAGGCTGGCCAAATGCCTTCTACCACAGTCAAGGGCATGACTGAGTTGGCCTCTGTATTTGCCACTAAGAAGAACCTTAAGCTTTGCTGTTGGCTGCAGCCCAGCAGGCGTTGAACGGTGGGTCACATGCCATGGAGACCTTGATGTGAGGGATGGCCTCCCCTGATATCAGAGAGCCATCCAGGAGAAAAGGGCCAGTCCATCAGCCTGTGGTTGGCATATGTTGGAGATAACTAGTACAATCCCCTCAAGTAGGGTCATCTAAAGCATGTACTGATAGTAGATATATAAAACAAAAAAGGGGAATGCAAGGATTTTCTCCACATGAACACTTAGCAAAAGCACAATTTGTACTAAATGTGTTAAATTTGTCTAGTTTAGATTCTCTTTCCGCAATACAGCACTTGTGATATCTGACGAACAATTCCTTGCCCAAACCATCAGTTCTATACAAAGACCTACATGATAAGGAGTAGAAAAGACCAGTGTCATTGCTGACATAGGGTCAAGGATACGGCTGTGTACAGATATCGACAAGACCATACTGGCAGCCAGTGAAATGTGTAAAGCTCCAGAACGCAACAACATAAAGAAACGACGACAGAAATCTTTGTAATATCTGTTCTATTATGTGTGACCACTGGTAATTGACACGTATAGTTGGCACATTTATTAAATCCCCTATTATTCTGACTTGTTACATGGTGGGACAGGGAAACACCAATTTTAAATGAAGAAACAACATGGCTTGGTAGAAAATTGATCCCACCCAGTCCTAGTGATTTAAGTGACAATGTAATGTTGAAAAATGTTCAGTGCAGAATTAAGCGTTTTACAGGTTGGCTTTTATTTGCTACAATATTGGCTATCGTAACATTAGCTGCGGAGTCTACTGCTATTGCATCAGTAACAAAATCAGTACAAAAGGCTCACACTGTTAACAAGGCTTTGCAAAATGTCACTAATGAACTTAGAATTCAAACCACAATTGATGAACAGATAATGACTCGTTTATATGCTTTAGAATCTGCAATATTGGTTTAATCATTTTGTTAATCTTTCTATGTGTTCTAATCTGTGTACCTTGTTTACTACAATGGTTACCATGACTTATTGATAAATCTATAAAAGCTGTCTTTTAGTAAAACAGAAAGGGGGATATGTGGGTGATGAGATAGAAATAGTTAATGAAATAGATCCAGGCATTATCGCCCTGGTCAGGCTTAAACCTTGAGAGCAGTAAAGAAAACACCAGGTGTTAAGGCCCTGGTTAGGGCCTAAGCCTTTGGAACAGTAAAGAGAACAATGAAGTGCCAAGATCGGTCAGCAAAACAAAGCAAGAGGTTTGCGAGATACAGTAGGTTGTGCATCTCAGAAACAGACCAAACAATGTAAATATTTGTAACTATTAGTAGTTTTGCTGAATTGGGATGATAAGGAAGTAAGAGAGTGGAAAGTTGCTGCTTAGCATTTAGTAGGCCATAAAAGGGATGCGAGAGGTGAAATAAAGGTCTTTAGATTTGACCAGAACTGAAGACTGTCTTTGATACGCCACGCCCCTTGTCCCATCCTTCCAAGCCCTTGCAAAAAGTCCTTCCCCAGGTGTCTTGTCAGCGTCTTTTAGATACTGGAGGGCTGCTCTGAGGTCTCCCCAGAGACTTCTGTTCTCCACATGGAACAATGCTAACCCTCTCATAGAAGAGGTGCTCCAGCCCTCTGATCATCCTCATGGTCCTCCTATGGACTCACTCCAACAGGTCCAGATCCTTCTTATGTTGAGGTTGTGTTGGTTTTGTTAGCATGTTTCTCATCCTGCTACTTTTATAGATAGCCTTCCATGCTTGACCAAGTTTGACAGATCAGGTGTCAAAAACTGCAACATGTAGATTAAATCCAAGGATAAGGCTAGCAACTGGCTTTCTGGTAATGGAGAGGAAAATGATCACAGAGAGATTTCTTTAGTTTCTTTTTATTCCAGAAGGGAACTATGTATATTTTTGTTAGCAAACAGAAGATTATTCAGATTCCTTATGCCATTATCAGCATATTCTCTATCCTAGAATAATCTGCAAATTCCAAATTTTGGCTAGTTAAGAGAAAAGGTAGCTATTTTAACTATCATCACAAGATTCTGAAGTTCACTAACTGTAAAATATTTAAGATAAGGGAGTATTATTTAATGAAAACAGACATAATAGTCACATAATAGTTAATATGGAGATTGGCAATTTCTGCCAGGTGAACTAGGAGGCACTACAGTCTACTGAAAATGTATGCCTCAGAACAGATGTGCCAACACATAGATGTACGCATACTAATTTGACAGCAAACTCTTTTACTGTGATATGAATGCTTTTTTTTTTTTGGTTTTTACACATCTGTAGTGGATACTACAGCTTCAGTACTGTTTATTATATATGTATGGTCTTGACTACTTGAATCTGTGCTACCCATTCAAAAACATACTGCAAAATGCCAGACTTTCTTTCACTTCCAGTCCTGCTTAAGTTTTCTTTGTGGCACTGCTCATCTGAACCATTGCCTGTTTCTTGCTTACAAAACATTCATATTCAAAGCATCATTAGTACAATAGCAATTAACAAAGAGCCTTTTATGCCAACGTGCTACAACTTCATCTCACACACCCTTTACAGGAAAAAGCTCTTTTCTTTCCAGTATCAGTGAAGCACTCATGCCATGTGAAAAGAATGCTTCCTTTCAGAGCAGAGGGGACATGACTGTGCCTTATGTTAATCAACTGTATGCATAACTGAGGGGAGGACTTGGTGACCTAAAAAATCTTTCTTATCTCTAACCCCTACAGAAATTCATGGTATCAGGAATTGCATATTAATAACTAATGCAAGATTTTGTGTGGAAACAGCAGAGTGCTTCCACAAGATGTTTTTCTTATTTTGTTCCTGCTATGAAGGATAGGAAAAGCCCTTTTAGGCTTGTCACAAGTATAACTGGCAAAATACAGAAAGGACAGCAATTACACTTGTCATTCACAGCAGTCATTCCTAAAAACATTGCTGTCATGGAGCAGTAAGTGAGAAGGAAGGAAAACCTACAGCAGCTAGATCACGCTAAAAATTGATGGATTTTGTTGCCAGTACTACATCAAGTTGCCATGCTGGCACTAAGACAAATTTCTAGGTTCCCCATGATATAACATTGTTCTTTTCCATGGCTGTAGATGCCATGATCATATTAATTAGAGAAGAATGAGAGAAAGTGGAAATATTTTATATTTCTTCCCAATAATCATTTATAGGCAATTCCACAAGACAAAAAAGGAAGTAGCACAGAGTTGGTTATAAAAACACAGAACATGAATCCATTTGCAACAATGACTTATGAGCAATATCAAGGCATTACACAGTAATATAAAGATGTAGGATAGATATGAGGAACTAATGGCCTAAAAATCACCTTCAGTATCAGACAATCACAAATATTTCCAAATGGCTGAGCTACCCAGCCCTGTGATACGTTAATAAACTTGATCATTCAGTAACAACTCAAACATTGTCTAGACTCTTTTATCCTTAGTTCCCACTAGCACAACACACACTGGTAAAAGTAGAAACAAAAAAGTAACAACCCCTCAAAGGCTCTTGTGTGCCTTTATTTTACACTGAATAAGCAGGCACAGTACAGCCTGCTGCTAAGCTTTTCCTTACCAGTTGGTCAAAACATGGACAGACTCTTGGTTACAGCTTCTAATGTGCTGATCAACTGACCCAGAATAGCAAAGGCTGAGGGTAAGCAACACAGAAATTACTATACTGGATATGAGGCCTGAATGAGCCTAGTCTAACACTCTGCCTCTGTGAATAGCCAGAGGGATGTGTAAGAACACCACAACAGCCAGCTGTTTCTATTTCTGTATATTCTAGCAAGAACTGTTCCAAGAAGAAATAATCTAATATGCTGAGATTTGTTTCTCCATTTTTGCTTTGCAAGCTGTTGATTGAGGGGCAAAGGGTGGAAATTGTACATCTCTGAGGAACAATTAACTTCTTTGTTGATCCTCTAAGGTGTACCATAAGCCATAATACCATAAATTATCTCAAGGAGAATTTGTCATAAATTGATAAATGTGAATTGATAGCATTAAAAATGTTCATGCATTTGTATTTAAAAGTGCCTCCTTTAAAAAAAAAAAAAAAGGATTTTGCATTGCCAATTGCTAATTCGAGGAAATAAAATAGTATATTTTTTCCACAGTAATACAGAAAACATTACATTTGCATCACACATTAATCACAAAAGAATTAAAACCACAGAAAAACAAATACAATAAATCACATTTCCTTTTGCCTCAGATATAATTTAGCATCAGGTCTGCACACACCATTAACTACCGTTTGCCATAAATGCTTCACAAAAACGTATGAACTTACAGCTGCATCATGGAAAAATAAAATTGCATTTAATTTTTCCTGCTTCACCTTCCTCTATACATTATATGAAAATCATCCAAAGTGTATATCTTTCCTTACCTAAAATGCATAAAAGATTGCTATATGATAGAATCTGCAAGTTTTTCTATTCACAGACAGTACTGCCTGCCTGAGAAGAGGCATGTCATAGCTACATCACATTATTCTCCTCCCAGCCTGATAGGAAATCTTTCATAAATATGCTTGACTTGCTAATACCCTATTCTGTTCCAGTAAGCTTCTTATACAACACTCAGCTATGCTGGACCTAAGTCCCTCTTGGTAGAGTGTGAGCAAGGTGACTGATTTATCACCTGCTCTCTGACTCCCCAAGGCAAAAACTATATGCAGTGAATGTTTTGCTCAAGATTTCGTTGTTGTTCCTTTCATAATTCACATCTATCTGTTAGGGAAAGCAAGTCAACGAAGCAAATCCTGTAGTTAGAGTGGAAGGTACTGAGTCTTGTCCTTAGTTCTTTGGAAAATTTATTTCTGTCTATGTTAGGCCATTGACTGCTTTCCTTAGCAGAGCTAGAAGCCAAAGCTTCCAAATATACTCTTACTCCTGCCCATTCTTGTAAATAAATACATATTTAATTATATTAACTTTGAGACACTTATCCAAATATCAATTCTCTCAAGCATAGAGCTCTCAAAATAACTCTAAAATTCTGAAAGATATCACATTAATCTCCTGAAATTCCTAAATACATGCTGTGTTTTAGCCATTTGAAAGCACTGTCTGCATAGACTATTCTATTTGAATTCATTGCTTTAGGAGAAAGACTATGACTGCTCTCATCAGGCTCTCTCGCTGGCCAATTTTAAAGACAAACCCACATGTATTATAATAAAAAAAAGTGCTAACACTAGAAACATGAAAATAAAATAGTTCAAATTGTTCTCAATCTTAACATTCAGCTTCCCACTGGGTTACTTCAGTACCTTATACCACTTGGGATGCTAGTGGTTTACCACTACCAACAAAAAGAACTACCTTAAGGAACTCACTGTATTTAATTTTTTCTGATTCAGGTAAAAAATCCCCAACTATAAAATGCAGAATTGTATCTCCTAAGCAGACTGTCTGGGAACTCACTCATGTTTTTTGACTTGTAATCTTATAATTTCATGCTTTTTTTAATGCAGTTCATGCATAGATCATGACAAATATTCATACATGCAAGTACATGTGAAGTATATTTATCCTGACAGACTACCCTAGATATTCTGACTACACTCCCTATATCAGTCAGTTTCTTTAAGATACAATATAAAATGTAAATATGACTTCATATTTTCTGGTAAGGTGATGTAGGCAGTGGAAGACAAGCCTGCCTGCTTGTCTTGCAATGAAGTATGTTTTCAAAGAAAAGCATCAGTGAAAGACTTCAAGCACTTCAGGATTCATGCTTCAGCCAAAGATAGTAAAACTAGTATGGTCTTAACTCAGTCAATGAAATATGTAATCTGTCATTACAAAACCAACTCATTGAAACAGAAGCAACCTTGAAGAAGAATTTTGGAAGATTATGTTTAAGATAATGTAAAGAGAAATGTCTGAATAAAATAGTGGATAAAAATAAGCCCTGGTTAGGAAAAATCTGTTCACATTTTTACTGAGTCTGATTTAACATCAAAGTCTTAGCAGAAATGCAATTCTTGATGACTATCCCATAGTAAGAATCACTGATGTAGAATTCCAAACTTCCCACAACAGTTTTTAAGATTTCTGATGGTGATTTCTTTTAGCAAACTACTAGAGCAAGATGTGACTTTAATTACCAACATAAAAGAGTATTTGTGCCTTTATTTCATCTGGTATAAACCAGAATAATTCCACTGAACAAAAGATATACATTTACACTGGGGCCAAATCCAGAACTGCTTGTATTTATTAAAAACTGAGAGTTTCCATTCACTCAGATTCTATGTTTATACATACGCATGAACTGATCTTACAATTAAAAAGATTATAGTTAATATCAGGAACTAGACAATTAAAAATCCATGTTACTTGAGAGGAAATGCAAGCCTGTAATTCATGTCTTAACTGCAGCAGTTGATCCTAATACAGCAAAAAAAGAGCAGAAACCAACTGCAGGCAAAAGTGTGTAAGTAATCACATTATTAAAATGTGTGAACTTAAGTAGGTTAAGGAAAAAAACCCCAAATTTTATATATGGAAATATAAAAACAATAGAAGCAGAATAAAATAAAAATGTAAGTGGAAAACACGCACAGCTGTTAATTTATTTCATGGATGACACTGTAAGACCAGCAAGATCTACTGTAATTCTATATTCTGACCTCCCATCCAGTGCTACCCGCAGGAATTCCCTGCATTCATCACTCTACCCACCATAGCTAGCAGTAGCAGTACTAGAACTGGAGGACTGTTTTGGAAAAAAAAAAACAGAAAAGCCTGAGTTTAAAGTTTTCAAACCACAACTTTAGTGACATATCCCAAAGAATAACGGCAAATCCTGCTAGAAAAATCTTGTGCTTGTTTCGCATTTTTTAAAGTCAAAGTCACAACATTACTTACTTATACTCTGTATTGGAGAGTTAAGGCTAGAAAAGACCTCAGGAGACTTCTAGTTCTCTTAACTCTCAATCAATGCCTTGATTAGCGCAAACTGAGCTCCTGAAGCCTCATACAGAAAACATGTTTCTTTCATCATTACCAAGACTGTTCTCTGAACTCTTTCCAATTTTTCAGTATCTTTCTTGAATTGTGAACACTAGAACTGGGCATACTAGTCTATTAAAACCTATCTTGTGTCCAAGATGTTTAACAATACCTTTTTTCATATTCACCCAATTTTTTTTCAGGCTGATGTCTGTAAGACGTTCACCTTTATGAGCATTGTCTTCCAGATTGTTCATTTCAGCATACGTACTGGATCTGGCTGGCCTGGAGCTAATTTTCTTCATAGCAGCTGGCATAGTGCTGTGCATTAGATTTGTTAACAAGAGAATGTTGGCAATACACCGATGTTATAGCTACTGATGAGCAGTGCCTGCACAGCACCAAGGCTTCCTCTTTTTTCACTGAGCCCCCCATTTCCCCCCAGCAATTAGGTTGTGTTCAAGAAGTAGGAGGGGGCAGAGCAAGGACAGATGATCCAAATGGACCAAAGGGATATTGCATTCCATACAACATCACCTCATTAATAAAAATCAGGGTAGTTTTTCCTAGGTACACATGCTGGCTAAGCATTGGTCTGCTTGTGGGAGGTGGTGACAGTTTATTACGGGTAGAGAGGGATGGAGCAACGCAAAGACAATCTTTCTCTTGACCCACAAGTTGTTTTTACTTTTGCTCTTCTCTCCCTTATCACGAGTCGGGGTAGGAGTCACACAGCAAGAAAACGGTACACGCTTTAGTTACTGACCGGAGTGAACCCACCACAACATACTAAAAGATACAGCTCACATGGCTAGACTGTACATTCTGACAATGCCATCACAGCATTCATAGATAAATTTTCTTATAATTTCCAGTCTTGGCCTTTGAAATATTTTGGAGGAAACTGACCTGGGCAGTCTTTAGAGTAATCCTTGCTGCATATTTTCTGGATCACCCCATGCTCAGAAGTGACTTCCTAGAGCTGCTGGAGTTCATGGAGTCACGATCCTCTAGTGCAATTCAGCACATAACCATATTCCCACATCATTCTTCCATGTCTCATGACTTCACATATGGTTTATATTTTCATAAGGCAGGATGTAGTAAAAATCTTACTTGTAAAAGCCCAACATTTTGCATGGCACATCCCATGAGACTGCACAGGAAAAGCACTACATGTGCAGCCACAATTAGAGCCACAGCCATAAGAAGTGCCCACTAAGAATAGAGCAACCTCACACCTTCCAGTGCTTAGCTTCTACAAATGCTTAGCTTAGCTTCTATAAATGCTAATCTTTACTTGGGCTCTTGCCCTGACGTTGTAGGTTGAAAGCTGAAATGGGGATTTCCCAGGCAACCCAAATCTGTCTAGCAGCCACCCATGTCAGCATGCACAAGGTCATCACAGTGTGTTTGCTATTTCCAATAGCATCATCTTCTTCCTTGGAAGCTACAGAAAACAGAGGTACATGGTGCCAGTTCAGCCTTGAGTCCTGGCGCCAGCAGCCAGAAGCTAGACAGATCTACAATCAGACTTGACAGCCAGCAGCACTGACCAATGTCAATACAACACACAGTAGAAGAAAGCTAACAGAAATGGTCCTTGGTCTGTATGTTAAAAGCCCTGTGCATCCGCTGCCAGTGTTGTCTTCTAGTCACCTAGATCTGCCAGCAGGCACTGGTAAACAACAGTGCAAATCAGGTAGTAGAGCTCTGGAAAGGCTGTGTGACAAGGGGTAATGGCTACGAACTGAAAGAGGGTAAATTTTATTAGATATTAGAAAAAAAATCATCACTATGAGGGTGGTGAGACACTGGAACAGGCTGTCCAGAGAAGTTGGGATTCCCACATGCCAGGAAGTATTCAAGGTCAAGTTGGATGGGGCTTTGAGCAACACGGTCTAGTGGAAAGCGTCCCTGCTGGTGGCAGGAGGTTGGAACCATATAATCATAGAATCATAGAATAGTTAGGGTTGGAAAGAACTTTAAGATCATCTAGTTCCAATCTCCCTGCTATGGACAGGGACACCTCACAGTAAACCATGACACCCAAGGCTATGTCCAGCCTGGCCTTGAACACCGCCAGGGATGGAGTATTCACAACTTCCCTGGGCAACATATTCCAGTGCCTCATCACCCTTACAGTAAAGAATTTCTTCCTCAGATCCAATCTAAACTTCCCCTGTTTAAGTTTCA
>JASSUY010010422.1:0-27948 GCA_032466535.1 Forpus xanthops
GCCAAGCGAGCGAGCGGCGCGACGGGCGCTGCCGGCGGAGTGGGCCCGAGGCTCGGCGCGCCTCTGGGCGGCCCGGCGAGCTCGGTCCAGGAAGCCCGGTAGGGGTAGGTCGCCTCGGCCCCGGCCCTAGAAAGCTCCCGGGGTGGGCCAGCCCCGGGAGGAACCCCCCGCTCCGGGCCCTGGCTGCCGCAGAGAGAGGTGGTAGGGTAGGCCCGTGCCCAGGCCGCGCCGTACGCACAGAGGCGTGTAGGAAGGTTGCCTGCAGGAGCTGGCCGCTGTAGTTGTTGTCCAAGAAAAGAAATGACAGCCTGTGCAAAATATATTCCCGCTACGGTTTGTATCTCCCTTCTGCGCCTTGCTGAGTACTTAAATCCCCTCTGGCACATTAGCAGGGCTGTGTAGGTACTTTGCACTTTGTTTCGTAAGTGAATGAGTGCTTTTCTTTCTTTGTGTATTGAGTTGCTATTGAATTGCTTCCCATATTTTTATTTCATACAAACTGAACAATTTTGGCCCCTCTATTTTATTTATAAAGGTTCAGTGTATCTTTGCCTGCCTACATCAATCTGCAAAGGAGTTGCAGAAAAGCCTCATGTTCATCGAGCCGTGAGTCACAACCAATTTTTAAAGCTGTTATAACAAAACCAAAAAAAAGTGTTTGCTTTTTTTTTTTCACAAGTAAATTTAAAAGTATAGCTTAGAAAGAAAAATAAAATAAGAAAAAAAAAAAAACGACAAAAAACAACAACCCATTTTCAGTAGACACAACATTATTCCTGGATGCTTGCAAATTCTAAACTATATTCATACCTTAGTATTACACATACCTGTGTCATATACACAGATGAGCTTTGAAATTGTCACATACCATTACCACTTTGCCTTTACTTTTATGTATCATTCCCCTGACTTCCTTACTGCAGGTGTGGGCAAGAAAACTTTTCCTTTAAAACTTTTCAACAGTGGGCATAAAATTCTGCAGCTGAGGTCTTGAAGAATGCAGATGGGTATAGTATATGTTGGAGCTCGCAGTGTGTATTGACTAACTTTGTTTCTTTTTTTACTTTTGATTTCTTTGCTTTTCTGATATTGTCTTGTTTAAGTGGCTCCTGAGTGTAAAATGTCTTCTGAGGGTGGGATGCAGGTGGAAAACATGCTTCGTGTTCTAGGCTAAGACCTACAAGATTCGTCTTTGCCTGGCCTTGGAAAGCACACTGCAGATTCGATTTTCAGACCAAATGGACCGATGCTTTAATTGTTGGATGAGCAAATAGCAGTCACCTATAAAAACTGCCCAGCACAGCTCTGTTCTGTGAGTCATGGCCCTCCAGTAGCATGGGATTTGATATCTCCTGTCCCTTCCTTACAGTAAAAAAGGGGGGGAATAACCCCACAAAACATAAAAGGTTTTGGCTGCGAGCCAGACTGTGTTCCGTTTTCTCTTCTGGGTGTGCTGTCTCTTTATATGGATGACAGGCCTTGGATATTACTTGGCTCGCCAGCACTGTGTTTAACATGGTATACTGGATGAATAAATGCTAAAATAGTGGGTTTTTTTTCCCAGTTAGAATTGTTCCATGATATCCTGATAACCCTCTAAGATTTTTTTTTTTTTTTTTTTTTTGAGTAATTTTGGGGAGCAGGAGCATCAGGTATTTTAATCTGCATATTAAGGTGAAATGATCATACAGAGGTCTTTGTTCTCGAGTCAGCATTCTAATATCTCCTTATTTAAAACCACAAATGAATTTCAGGAGATGAAACCAGACAAAGGGTGAAGTTTACAGACGATCGTGTTTGCAAGAGCCACCTTCTGGATTGCTGTCCCCATGATATCCTGGCAGGAACAGTAAGTATATTCTCTGTAATAAGGAGTTCTGGGGAGGCATATGTTGGTACAACTCTCCAGGGCTCAGCTGTGCTTTGTGGGTACCTTCTAGAAGAAATCTCGCTTTCTATGCCCAAGGAGCAGTCATAGTTCTAATTTTAGTTTGTGTGACCTCTCTATGGAGCTACTGAAGTCAGGAGCTCTCCGAATTCACTTGAATCTTTTTTTTTTCTCTCACTATCACACATAAAGTTCCAAGATTATTTCTCTTTTAGCAGTTTGAGATGTTTAGGGCTTGAAACTTGTCTTTTGGAGTCTGCAAGACCATAGCTGGCCTGCTGTCGTGGGTGCTCTGGTTGCATCTTCAGCCTAGCAAGTGTTTTCTTATCTGCTGCAATAATCATTAACCCTTGGAACTTTTAGTCTCCTTTTGCCAGCCATGTCTTGTTCCCTGATGGAATGGCAGCTTTTTCATCATTCCTACTTGCCTTGGTAATGACAGGTTGCCACTCAGGCTGACTTTGTCTTTAGAGTTGGTTGGTATGAGCAGTGTGTCACTCTGCCTGACTAGTTTGAAACTGTTGGGTTGGCTCCTTTCCTGCTGCCCTCTGGGGACAGAGCTGGTTTTCAAAGGTTTGGCTCACATGCTCTCTCTTTGAGAGCAAAACGTGATGCGGACTTTTAACAGTGGGATCTTGCTGAAGTAGGTATTCAGTTTAGGCACCCAGATGAAAGATGCAGTCTGACTTTTGAAAGAAAACAATGCACGTCTCTTGCAATTGTTGCTGTGCTACAGAATTGCAGGATGGGGATGAATATGGATGCTTGAAATCCATCTTTACCCTCCCTGTTTGAGACTAAATACTGTGGCAGTTCACATTGTCCATACATTTAACCAGATTGTTTAAAGATACTGTAGTTATTTATAGCTCTTCCTGCTGTTATTTCAGGAGTTTGATGCAGTGGGGTTACCAGCAATGGGGGAGGGCTGGCACTCCTTTCTCTGTACATGTCACTGTGATAGCAAGACTCTGGCAGCACAAATAGAAAGAACTTTAGTAAAAGCTGCCTCAGCTCTGAGCACTCAAACTTTGGCTTTTCAATGCTGTTGAAGAGTAACATTGGAAGAGTTAAATACCAATCTCTGTGTATCTCTGTATTTATTTGTTATTAATTTGAAGCTCAGATGTATTTTTCAGCTATCAGTCTCCGTATCACCTCACTTCCATTTCAGGAATTCAAAGCCGCTTAGATCACCTTCTGCCCACCTCCATCCCTCATACAGGTCACTGTGGTTAGGGTATGTCTTTCTGACACAAGAGTCTACAAAGTCTTTTTGGGTCCAAACGGTGTTTTGAAGGTGCAGGCTGCTTTCTGCCTCTTCTGGTACGTTTCCAGGAAGAAGGTAAATGGTGAGTCAAAAGGGTTGAATTAAGTGATGTGCATGACTGCTGGGTTAGGTGCCAAAGTGTGGAGGAAGTCTGAAGTGTTCAGATGGGTCGTGACTCTCCTGGGGCTGAGAAGCACAGAGAGAAAGCTGGTCCTCTTGATTCTGGTGTTACTTGGCTGCAGTGAGTCCTCTTCCTGTGGAGTTTATGCTCAGAAGCATCACAGGGGAGCAGGAAGGAAGACTGCTTCTGTGCAAGTGGTCTTGTGGGTCACTCAGATGATCTTGTGGTGGCCTTCTATGTGGCTGTGGAGCTCTCCACACCACTGTTAGCAGGTTACTGGGGCAAGAAAACGTATTGCTGCTGCAGATCTGTGTTGAAGGAACATGTGATGTCCAGAATGGGAACAGCATTTCAGCTGTCAGTGCTACCAGCACACAATGAAACTTAGCTGGAACGTGTAGGCTTTCCTCGTGATCTCAGTCAGGTTCCCTGACATCTTAACCATACTCCGTGAAGGGGAGAGCTGCGTAGGTGAAGCAGCCTCAGCTGGATGGTGTAGCATCCGTCTCCGGATGTGTATTACTGCAGAATCAGGACTTTGGCTCTTTTTGGAACCTTGCAACAGATGCTTCAAGCCTTCTGGTGCTGGTTATGTTATGTCCTCCCCCTGAGGCATTGTTACTGCTGCATCCTGCATGTGTGCAGATACTCCTTAGTGGGAGGCTGATTGGGAACAAGCAGGAAGCTGAATCCCTGGGGTTGCTGTGCTCAGTGTAATGTGATGGAGTTGCATTCACTGGCCTTCACTTTCACAGTGAGAGGAATCCAGACAATAAGTAAAGCAGTGGAATATCCTTGAGAGCTGCAGCAGGC
Source organism: Forpus xanthops (assembly GCA_032466535.1). Taxonomy (NCBI): domain Eukaryota; kingdom Metazoa; phylum Chordata; class Aves; order Psittaciformes; family Psittacidae; genus Forpus; species Forpus xanthops. Next base: position 4,093 of record JASSUY010010422.1, read on the forward strand.
ATGCTGATGTTTGCTTTGTTTGCCAGTGGACCTGGTCATACAAGCTGTAATTTTAATACGGTGGCTTTCTGTCGTTATTCTTTTTTGATTATTCCCATAAACTTGTCAAAATTTGTCACTAAATAAACTACAGTAGTTTCTTCTTGGTGTCTGTGGGTAGGGAGGAAGCTTCTGGGGGAGCAGAAGTTGGTTTAGTGTGCCCATGTGCTGTTATCAGGAGACTTGTCATCCATATCATTAATAGCATGCACTGACTTGCCTCAGCAGCTGATGGTAAACACATTTCTGTCAGTGGAAGTACTGCAGCACATTCAGAGGTGGCATCAGCTGGTAATCCTGCATTTTAGCTCCACTAATAAGCAGACAGGTCAGTCTGAAAGCTGCCCAGGTAGAACACAGCTTGGAAACGATTCAGGCAATTGTGTTCCCCACTGGGAGATGTGAGATGAAGTCTGTAGGTTGCAGGGTGATTTTGTAGGGGTCTCTGCTTTCCTTTTTCACTTAGGTGAAACTCTGCAGTTCTGATTACTATTAAAAAGCTTTTCTCATAGAAATAGGCTTTCCAATGAGTTACCAGTTTAGTGGAGATTGTAAGAGATAGCTCACAATGTGGATTGCTTAGCAAATGCAAACAAGACTAATTATGAGTGGCAGCTACATGTATTCAATGTTTGTGTGCATGGGGGAGTTTAAATCTTTACTCAGGAACTGCTGGGCTCCTTGGGACTGGTGGTGACTTGGAGAGAAGAGAATGGCTGGCTGAGTGTTCCTGCCATGATATATGCCCTGTAATTTGTTCTGTGGCTCACACTTAGGCCTTTTATTATTTTGGCTTTCAAAACATCATTCCTTTTCTACTTTGAGAAGTGTTCTCTGTTACATATTGATAATGTTGAAATGCCATTTCCACGGTTTGAGAGCATATTTAACTTTGGCTTATGTGGCTGTTGAATATGGGGGAAGAAAACCCCAAATTTAAATGGCATTGATTACAAGGGGAGTGAAAGGCAGCATGGAAGTCAGAGCTTTCTGGGAAGGGAGATATTCTCAAGAAGTCTGTTGTTAAATGTGGTCATGTGTACGATCTAGCTTTGCTAGGCGTATTTAAAAGCTTCAAGCTGCAACTGACTATGGGAAGAGGCTAGCTAGTAGAATCAGGAGTGGTGTTGAGTGTGGGGTTGTGCTCATGTACTAGCAAGAGCCCTTATTCCTTTAAGTCCGTTTGTTCTTGGTGGGAAGCATTCTGTCTGTGTTCTACGATTTGGTATCTTTCAGTTTGTTACTAGGGCTCATCCTGACACAGAGGTGCTTTTCCAGGTGAGTTTTAAGTAGGGTACAAAGCTGTATGTTTTGCTGTGCCATAGTAGGAGGCATTAGCAGTTGCTGCTGCAGTGTGCTGTGCCTTTGCAGGTCCTTCCCAGCAATTTCTAAGGCTGTTCTGTGACCTAGAGAAGGAGTAGGACTGGACTTAAAGTGTTTGGGGTATTTTAATGTTGTTCTAGGAACACCTAGAAGAGGAGTTATAGCAATCATATGGTGCTTCTGGCTAGTCCTGTTAGTGATAGATTAAGGGGAAGCTCTTCTTCATCAGGAGACTTTATGAAAGCTGACAAGAGTTATCTGCTGCTTGTTGCCATAATGGAGGGTTGTTACATTGATTTTGCTTTTTATTTTCAACAGCGAATGGACCTGGGAGAGTGTACAAAGATCCATGACTTGGCACTGCGAGCAGATTATGAGATTGCAAGTAAAGAGAGAGACCTGTTTTTTGAGCTGGATGTGAGTACAGAGATGTTTCAGTTACTTTTGTGGAAATTGCTTCTTGAAGTTATTTTTCTGAACAGTAGAGCTCAGTGGAAGTTCAGCCATGTCATTTGATGTGTTAGCTGACAAGATGTAGGGCCCCTTCCCCAGGGTCAGCTTGATTGCCGCCTTAAAACTGAAAGTAATTATGGTCCTTGCAACACCATTAGTCCAGCTAATGAGGAAAGCTCCTCTGGCATTCCTTGCATCCAACACCTGCTGCTCAGTACCAGGTCACTGTAACCTGCTGGCATGTCCCAGAAGGAGATTTAACATTAAAAGCTTTCTGCTCTGCGGTTTCACTTTCCCAGATTTAGTTTTTTGTAATGTAACAGATCAGGCAGAAGAACAGCTGTGTCTTCCCTTTTCATGTTATTCCAATGCTTTTGTCTTTGCAGCTGTTGCTCATGCATTGGAAGTTCCAGTGCAAAGCAATCTTTGTGTGAGCATCCTCTTATGTGTCAGAGTAAAGGAACTGTGTCAGGCTCCAGGCAGATGACAGACTTAAGGGCAGGGATCAGATGTTACTTTCTCTACAAAGTGTCATGTTTTTTTTTCCTCAAGGCATCTGTTCTTGAGGCTGTTTGTGCATTATGCAGGGATTGCTGTTGGCTGTGTCTGGCACAGAGGGCACCTTATTCACAGTTCTTTGTCTGAACATGCAGGCGATGGATCACCTGGAATCCTTCATCGCAGAGTGTGATAGGAGAACAGAACTGGCCAAGAAACGCCTGGCTGAGACACAGGAAGAGATCAGTGCTGAAGTGTCTGCAAAGGTATTTTCCTTGCAGTGAATGTTTGTTGTGAAAGTCTGTGTGAGAGCACTGGAGCTGTGTTGTCTCTGACATCATTGGTATTCAGGAGATAGGCTCCACAAAAGCTTTGTGGTTCCCAGCCATCCTGCTCAGATTCTGCTCTGGCTGTTCTTGTGGCAAGCTTACTGATACAGAGGACCATAGCAGTATAAAACATGAACTCTAAAATAGGTCACTTTAATGTGGCAATAAAGCTTGTAGGTTTCTCCCCCATGCTATTCAGTGTTAATGTAATAGTAAGTCTATCCCATGATTGTCATCTTTTCATGTAACAAATCCTCATGGTGTTTCTTCTTTGGGAAACTTTCCTCTTTCTTCACGGGATGAATATAAAACATTCCTGAGGCTGGTTTTGTGGATTCTGTCTGTCCTGTAAGCCAGAAACGTGCTGCTTTTTGTGGCAGCATTGATGATGTCCTCTCCATGTCATTTTATTCTTTGCCATGTGTCTGTGCCTGCATTGTCTATATCTGGCCCACTAATTCCTTTTTGTTGTGAGTCCTGACTTTTGGATACCTGTGGTCATCTTCCAACAATTGATTTTGTTAAACAGGATTTTTCAGAGAAAAAAGTTGTCAAGCAAGGGTTTTTTTTTTTTTGTGTTACTGAAAACTACCTGTTCTCTTTAGGCAGAGAAGGTACATGAGCTGAATGAAGACATTGGAAAACTTCTAGCTAAAGCTGAGCAGCTGGGAGCTGAAGGAAATGTTGATGAGTCTCAAAAGATCCTGATGGAAGTGGAGAAAGTCCGAGCAAAAAAGAAAGAGGCAGAGGTACGGTGTTGCTTTTTCTGTGAACTGCAATAGAGGACTGGGGTAGACTGAGCCATGACAAAGAGCTGGGTGGTTCTTGCCTCTTTTCCTGTGTTGCTAGTACCTCCTTGTTCAGTTTCAGCTTTGTGCCAGTGAGCAGTTGGCAGTGTAGTGTGGTAGATGAAGAATAGAAACTTTTATCTAGTGAAGAGAGCTGACAGAGCAGGGAGGGATTTATATTCCCAAAGTCTGGGTCGCTACTTGCTTGCAGGGAGAGACTGTCAGGGCAGCTGTGCTTGCAGTGTTATGGCCCTTCCTGTATATTGAGGGTGAGTTTTGATTCTTGAAAGCAGCAGTGCAATTCTTTGCAGGGTTTTCCCTGGAGGGCTGTGACTATGTAAGGGCTCCCTGACATTTGTGTGGGATTTTTTGCCTACCTTTAGGAAGAATACCGAAATTCAATGCCTGCATCCAGTTTCCAGCAGCAGAAGCTCCGTGTGTGTGAAGTCTGTTCAGCGTATCTGGGTCTCCATGACAACGACCGTCGTCTTGCTGACCACTTTGGAGGCAAATTACATTTGGGTTTTATCCAGATTCGTGAGAAACTGGATCAGCTGAGGGTAATCCACTCTGTTTTAAGCCTCTCCTTGTAGTTCACTGAATTTGTGCAGAATTCTTTGCAGAGTGCTTGTGAAAGTCCAGAAATTTCTGATTGCAGAATCCCTGAAACCTCAAATGAGGGTTTGCATAACCTCATCTTGGGCTTGTTCTGTAATTTCTGGGTAACTAAATATGTGTACTCGGAATGAGGCAAAACAGACCACTGCTGTCATCCGTTCCTTACAGCATTGGTCCACTCACCTGTATTTTTCTCATTGATATGGCTGAATTTTGTCACTCTGGGTTTTTTAGCTGAGACTTCTTAATTAAATGCTTGAACTGAAATTTCATGTTGTACTGCTGGTGAAAAAGGTCTCCAGTAGCTGAAGTGATGAGAAGTTTTCTGAAAGGGTTCATAACAGAGTTGTGGTACCGGCAGCCTTGCTTGCAGAGGCCATCAGCCTGCTCAAGTAAGAGTAGTGAATCCTGTGCCTTATTCATGAGAGAATATATTGAGGTCAGAGCCTTAAATGATCATTGGCATGAGGCCTTGGCACTGTTCCATTGTGAGTTGTGTACACTCATGGTGAGACAGTCCTTTGCCTCAAAGCTAATGAGCTTGTCTCTTAGAGCCCAAGTGCTCAAAGCAGAGTATTGAGTGGCATTTCTTGCACTGATGTGTGTTAGTGAAGTTGTGAGGAAAATGGAAACCTTGATAAGAGATTCTAACTAGTGCATTAAATGCAGTGGAAGGTGTTTTTGTCTTACTACCTTTGTCTTACTATGGCAATAGTCTCCCTGAAGATCTCTGACCTGTTACTGTATGGCTGAAATACAATGTGGGCTTTTCCTTTCCTAGAAAACAGTGGCAGAAAAGCAGGAGAAGAGAAACCAAGATCGTTTGAGGAGGAGAGAGGAGAGAGAAAGAGAGGAAAGAATGGGCAGACGGTAAGTGGAAGCTGATAACTGGCTTGTGAAGTTGGTTTTGAAGTAATCTTGATTTCTTGTGTCTGAGCATTGCATCTGCTGCTGGATTAGCTGTTGGGCATGCTCTGGATACTGAGAACTTTGGCATTTAGTTAAAGATGAAAACAAACACACAGACCCCCATGTTAGACTGATTATATGTGTATTGCGTATTTCAGATACACACCTCCGTTGTGTATTTGAAAGATGTGAGCTCTACGTAGTCTTCAGGCTTATATTAGTCTAGTCCCTGTCTTTGGAAATCTGAATGTAGGTAAAATGCCCTTATCCAATGCATCTCAGTAGGGAAGTTTAAGATGAGTGAGGGCTGGGTCTGCTCAAAAGGTGCTAGTCATGCAGAAATTCCCTCAGCAGCCCTCCTCGCTTCTAGGCTTGAAGATGACAGCAGAACAAAGCTGGTATATGTGAGCCAGGTGGTAAGTTGCCTGTCTTGCTCTGAAACTTCTCTACCATAGCAGTGAGGTGCTTTTTTTACAGCTTTGGAAAACACTTCTTAGGGAATCCAAGGGATCCCAAGGAGCGGCTGCTTCTGGAGACTGAGGCCATATGTGTCACCTGCTCATATATGTGTAATCTGAGCAGTGGGAGTGGCTGCAGTGTTGGTATTCTCAGGACGAGCTCTTCCACATCTTGCCAGCTGAACTGGAAAAATTCTTTCTTCTTTACCTGAACACAGGTTCACTTGTGTGTCAACAGTTTGGTTAAGCATCCTGGTGTGGAGAGAGTGGTTATTTGCCTTAGTCAGGCAGAGGATGTGGCTGAGTAGGAATGCTGCTCTCATTGTCACAGCATCTCCCCAGTGTTTCTCCTCTTGTACTTCTTGCATCAAAGCCTCCAACCTAACTGCCTGTGGAGAGCTCTTTTTGACCCTCAGTGTCAACTGAAGAGTGTATTTCAGCCATCCATGTCTGAGGCGTGAGATACATAGCTGCTGTATGCACTAAGATGATACTGGCTTCAGGGTATGTATTGCTGGAAGTGCTGGCAAATAAATACCAGAATTGAAGCAGTTTGGTTTTCTGAGCTCTGCACCTTGGTGATTTTGGTGTACAGTGAAGCCCCAGATTTTTAGGCATTCTCCATTCAGAGTGCTTCATGTGGGTTTTCTCTCTCTGTAGATTACCTGGTGTCATATGAGGCATCAGTTCATGCTGCATCTTTCTCCTGAACCGCAGCTGTTTACGTAGAGCCTCACAATTTTGTGGCATGCATGCAAAACTGACAGTAAGTCAGTTATGTTTGGGAGCCGCAGATTCTGGAACTGGGTGATGAGTGCAAGAGTTAATTGAAAGGGATACATTACTATGGTCAGAGAGATGGAAGTGAAACTAGAAATGTCTTCCTGTGCAGCTATTTCGTGGCGGGCTCTTTCAGACACACAGTAGGACTATCTGTAACCTGGATTCAGTGTGTCTGTCTCCATGGTACCTCCTCTTCCTGAAGTTCATTTCTGTGTGAAAAAACGCTCAGCAGAGTTGCCTTCAGCAGGAGTCCTGTGGATCTCTTACTTGGTCTGCATCTCCTCAGAATACTGGCTTTCTTCCTTCTGTGGCATGCTTGTGGTTTTGGTTTTGTGTTGTTTTGTTTTAAATAACCCAGTATCCCCTGTTTGTGAGAGCTACGAGCCTCAAGTGTTCAGAAGTAGTCCATATGTGGATGCATCTGATGTGAGGAGATTTGAAGACCACTTTTGAATGTTTATTTAAAGTAGGGAGGGTTTAAAAACTGCATTTAGTTAGCTTGAAGTCTGAGCTCTTGCTGGTTTCATACGTAGCACTACTTGTGCTACAAGTAGTGTGTGGCACAAGACTGTGGCCAGCCTTTGCTCTCGCTCTGTGTGGAAGCATCCTGTGTTCAGATACCAAAGAGAAGCTTGCTATGAAGGAGTCAGCAGTGCCATACAGAGGAGGTCAAATTATTTGCCTGTCCAAAACAAGAACCTGACCCAAAGAAGGAAAATAGTTTTCCAAGTGGGCACCTTATCTGCTGGGAGCTGTGGAACACCATGCTTGCAGGGGGATCTTTTCATCAAAAATTAATGGGCAACTTCTACTGCCTTTCAGACTGCCTCTCTTAACCAGAGCTTGATAACCACAGAAGACATGTTTCCTTCATAACTGTTCTTGTAATGTCTTCACATGCAACATATTCAGGGTGTTATTCAGTAAGAAAGACTTGAAGAAGTCTTGCTTGACTTGGAGAAGTCTTCAGTGACTTACAGTTGTTATGATGTACCATGGAAACCTGTAGATTAACTTGTGAAACTCTTACCTCTCACAGGCTTTATTAATTTGTCAGCTAAACTGTGATTTCCACATAAGGGTTAGTGATGTGGGTTGTCAGCCCTAGTGGTAAATCAGCAGAAGTCCCTTGGTGTTGCTGGTGGCTGCGAGCTACCCAGTAATCTCTTAAGACTGAAGTTCTCTGAAGTGGTGCCATGCTTGGAAGTGCAGACCTCTGATTTGCTTCCAGAGTACACCAGCAAACAGGTCTAGGCGGAGCTGCCAAATGAATTTCCTTTGTATTAAGTTGAGCAACACACAAGTCGTGAAAGTCAGCACATAGCCTCTGATACTGCGGCAAAAAAGGGGAGAAAGTAAATATGCTTAGCTTCTCATGCCTCTGGATAGCTCTCTTCTACTGTCTCCTGCTGTATGCTGATTCAGGCTAGCAAGGAAAGTGCTTCTTTTGCTGGATGCCTCCTGAATTCTGACATTTAGCACTAGGGAGTGATTATCAGGTTATTGTACACATTCCTGCTCAGATCACAGGCATGGAAGGTCAGCCAGGCTTTTCAAGGGATGTGGAAGGGCTTTGTATAAGTGTGCACACTGGTCATTCAGAATAAAGTCATCAGGAGGAAAAGAACATTGGGAACTTGGAATAATTGCAACCACTGAAAAAAATCAGCTGCCTGCCAGACGTCTAGAGGAGGTCCTGCTGCTCTGTCAGGGTCTGTTCCGTGAAAAAGGAGGTGTGTGGTTATTGCCTTGCTCTCCTGGCTTAGCAGCTTTGCCTTCATCTGGTTGTCTTGTTTGTTGCCTCAGATCATGGTCCATTTGCCTGACTCCAAGTTAAGCTCCACCCTGTTTACATTCCTTCTACTTGAACTGCTGCCCACATTTTGAGTTTTTTTGTTTTTACCATGATTGAACAATCCCCTTTCATTGTGAAGGAAGGTCAGTGCACATTGATTCTCTTAATCTTGGCTTATCCAGGTACAGGTTTAATTGATATTATTAAAATAGATGCTTCTTTATCGCTGTTTAAAATTTTGCCTGTGTGTAGCTTTCATCCTCATCTCTTGTTACAGTGCTCCAACAGCTCTGTGGCTGTGTAAATGGAACACCTCTGCGAGCCTGTACGCAGTGGGGAGACAGGAACAGTTACAAGAGTGAGTCTCTAAGTCACTAAGACCAGCCACTTCTCAGTTAAAGCAAAAAGAGGCTGTTCACACAGGGTGTGATGTTTTGGTGTAAGCTGGCTCTGAAATGTGGCCGTAGAGAAAAAGGGAAGGTGCATATTTCACAGAGTAGTATTGTACGTGGTGCTGAGTAATGGTGCTGCAGAAGTTGAACGAATTGTGACGTTATTTGCAGACTGCCAAAAGCTAATGCAGCATTAAGCTGAGAGTGCCGCACATGAGCTCTGAAACCATGAAAGTGTGGGAATAATAGTGAGGCTTGGATTGTTCTTCTGAAATGGCTTTCTAAGTCTGGGATGAGGGATTTTTAGTGTCTCTCTCAGTTACTTTTCAGTAATTGTTCTTCCCTTGTGTCTGTCCCCTCCTTTTTTCTAGCTCAAACAGGAAAAAAATCTTTGATGCAGATTTCCTCCTAATGTTTGTTAAACAAATCTGATGAGTGAGAAAATGCTGCTTTCTCTTTATTAAAAACTTTTTGTTGTGCAACTACCTCAAAGGAACCAGTATCTTTCTGACTGGAGAGTGGCACTTCAGAACGTTAAGAGTTGATGTAGTTGATGTGAGACTGCAGAGCACAAAGAGCCTATAACCAATATGCACAGTCAAGAAGGCTTGTTGTGGTGTGTTATTAAGAGATTGATTTGACTTGTAGACCTTTTAATTTCTTACAGGAAGCTCTGCATGTGGAAACTAGTGTTTCTACAAATTTCCTCAGTTTTTGACACATTCTCCCTGCCCCCCAAGTTGAAGCTAATTAAATGTTTTAATGGCAAGCTTCTTTAAAATGCCGTATCACTTGGGATGCTGTTGCATTCCTGTGGAGAGCTGTCAGGGTGGATGGGTTGTTCTGTTGAAAACCCACTGGCTATATTATACCTTCTCTCGCTTACCGGTTGTCTTCTTTCTAGGTCTGGATCAAGAAATAGAGATCGTCGAAGGTGAGTACACATTTCTCCTGCAGTTCTCCCAGATGCCTGTTTGTGTTTCTATCTAACTACTGAGATTTTTCCTGGGCCTCACAAATGGAGTTCACTCAGTGCCCCAGTCTCTTTGTTTTGCTCCCTGAAGGAAATGGGAATCACTGCTTAGGCACCTCCGTGGTGCTCTGCAGCATCTAGTGTCACTCATTGGGCCTAGTCAGGACATGTGGTGCTGTGTGCAGCAGAGCACAAGGCTGCGAATGTTTGTGATGCCACTTTCAGTAAATGCCTGTTGTACGCTCATAGTTTTAATGTTTGAGATCTATCTGTTGCCTATATGATACCTCAGATGTAGTAATACAGAGATTCAAGATAGAAGCTCCCCCATCTCTGTAGAGAGCTTGCCTTAATTACATGACAGCATTCTCTGTGGTCAGGTAGCTGGAGATCTTCCTCTCTCCTGCTTTCGATATAAGTCGACATCCTTTGTTTAGAACAGACTGAAACAAATCTGCTTCTAAAGTGCAGTACTTCCACAAGGAAGATTCTCTCTTGGCAGACTGTCATACTCGTTATGGTAATTTCACATGCCACTTTTCTTTGGTCTCTCTTCTATTTAAACAGGCCTCACTTTGAGCAAGGCACAGTTGGTAGGCTCTGCTCTAGGCATTGACACATGCTTACAGTAACAGTGGGAGCTTTTTACATAAGCTTCCCAGCAAATCAGACTTAGCTATCGGCATGTTGTTGGTAGCATGAGGCCTAGGAGACAGGTGCCCACCCTGAAGCTGGTCTGCCTTCTGTGTTGGCAGGGATGGGGCTGCGGGCGCGAGTGCTGGTGCTCTGGATATTTGTTACTCGGGAATGTCTGAGAAATGGGCTCGGGTGTGCAGGTCCAATGCACTGACCCTTCTCCCGAGTCTGAGGCAGTGTGTGTCCCCTCCAGATCACGGTCTCGGGATAGGAGGCGGCGACGCTCGAGGTCGGCTTCCCGTGAGCGGCGGAAGTCTCGCTCCCGGTCCCGTGACCGACACAGACGCCACCGGAGCCGCTCCCGCAGTCACAGCAGAGGTCACCGGCGGGGGTCCAGAGACAGGAGTTCAAAACACAAGTATGTATTCCTTGAATCCTTGGCATCGAAGTGAGCCTCCCTAGTCCCTTAGAGCGAGCAGTAGTGCGACAGGGTTCTCATGTTAGCAGCTGCAGTGTCCCATACCAGCTCCTGGGCCAAAGCAGGGTTTCCCAGTGGCAGGTTGTAGATGGCCTTACGTTACAGCAGTAGTGCAGCTTGTACAGTGAGGTCCCAGCATGAGAGGACAAATCTAGGAGATAGAACTGGCTCCCTGGTTTGCAGTGCTGAGCTGTGAGCAGTTGCTGTTTTCTTGTAAGAGAAGCAGCACAAAGGCTTGCTTGAGCTAATTGAGCCTCCCCAGGCCTGTAAAAGCCAAGTAACTAAGAGGCAGTTTTGATGTGACATTTCTATGGTTACCTTCTGTTTCCCAGCTTTTTTCAGTGCTGGCACAGGGAAGGAAGTGTATGATTTGGGATCTGGGGGAAGTCATCTGTTAGAAAGCTGCTTGAGAGAGAGGGGAATTTTCATGAATCTGCACTGGAGGGAGGGAAAAAGGAGGCCATGAGGAGGAGTTACACCATTCTCCTGTTGTTGAGGAGAAGTGCTATAGTTAGAGGAAGGGCTTTAAGCCTCTTCTGAAACTCATAAAAAACACCTACTGTGTTGGAGGAAGGATGAGACAAGCATATGTAGGAGTATTAGAAAAATTTAATCCTTGTGTTTCCTTGCAGCTCTTTTAAGCCCAGGAGCAAGTCTGTCACCAGGTGAAAAGCTTGCTGAAGCTTTTTTTAAGTCCTCCTAACTCATAGGGGAGTGCTTTAGCACTGTCTCACCTGTTTAGGTGTCACTGCTCAAGTACAGTTCTAGAAACAAACCAGTTGCTGGGTGTCTTGTGTCACTTTAGCTGAGGGGTAAGAAGAGGCTTTAAAGATACCTGATGCTGGGGAGGGAAATCATGGTCTGAAAAAAATATATTTGTTAATAATTGAGGGGGGATATGTAAATACTGTTAATTCTCCAATGGCTGAGATACTAAAGTCCTTTTTTAAATCTGTCTTGAACATGAAAAATAAAGAAAAGAAGTTTGGACAATTAGGAAGTGAGGAAGACCCTGTAATAACTATTACTAAAGAGCAGGTAAGGGATTACTTTGAAAACCTTGAACACATTCAAATCAGCCCATGGAGGTTGTAGGGGGATTGGCTGACTGACAACTTGGAAGTGACTAGGATCAGTTTAAGAAAATAAACCAAAGAACAAACAGAAAAACCTTGTTCCTTGAACCAGTGTAGCTTCTGTTTTCACCTTGAATTAATGAAACCTGCATTCAGGTTCTGGTCTGAGGTCTCACCTGTAGAAGGAGACAAGCTGTCACAGGATCTGGAAGTCTTGAGGCAGCAGGCATTGCTGTGGGAACAGGAAAAGAGTTAATCTCATCAGACAGACGCATGTTGTCGTCTGGTTAAATGTCACCATTTAATGAAAATGAAATGGCTTGTGATACAGAGAGCTGCAAGGTCTTAATGCATCAATTGTGCAGTATTTCCGAACCTTACAATCAATGTGAATGAATGCTGGAACCTCTGAGATACCTGCCAGATCCTCCTCTTGTGACTATAAAGAAAAATCTGTGTGCTGAGTCCATAAGTAAAATGTAATGGCCCTGCAGGGTCTGTGAGAGCCTCTGCCTAGTTCTGCAGGGGCTTGGGCTGATAGGGCTTATTCTGGATCAGCACTTTTTGAAAGCTGTGAGCCAATAAGCTGGTGTAAATCACGCAGGAAAACAGCCTTTTTGTACCTTGTGCTTAATTCTGAGTGAGCCGATACAGTGAAGAGCTGCTGAATCTGCAGCTGTCCTTTGGGGCAGCTGTGAAAGGCTTTGTCTGTGGTGTGGGCTGTGAATGTAAACCTAAATCACCCTGATTTTGAAGCCAGGGGGCTGCCCAGGACCATGCTTGTCAGGCTGCACAGTAAAAATCCCAGGGCTGAGCAAGCATTTGAGTCCAAAGACTACAGCTGGTATTTACAATGGTTGAGCAGAAAGCCACTAGCTTAGAGCATAATAAAAAAAACCTCTAAAAGACACAAGCAGAGCTGAGTCATAGGTGAGGAAGAAATTGGAAGTGCTTTAGTAGGGCCCAGTTAACTAACAAGGGGCTCAGGGAAGACCTCAGCCCCTTTAGCCACAGCTTGAAAGGATTACTCCAAGGAGAAAGTAACAAAGGCTGAGCTGTGTGCTTGGCACTGTAAAACTGGTATTCTCTTACATAAAGCTTGTGGAGGGCCCAGGGTTGCTGTCTCAGGGCTGCCAGTCCCTGCAGTGCAATACCTAGGCACATTTCTGCACGGAACTTGTGTTATGCCACAGCCCTTTTAGGGAATTATGTTGTCATTTTGTGAGTATTTGAAACCCTTTTAGTTGTGAAGCTCATAGCGACGGTTTACTTTGTACTTCAGATCTTCTAGAGATCGATCTTCAAGAGAAAAGTCACGAGACAGAGAGAGGAAAGAGAAGAGCTCTTCTGAGAGGCGGCATGAGAGCACAAATGGCAAATCTCGTTCCAAGAGATCAGAAGAGAGAGAAGCTGGCGAGATCTGAACTCAAATGATCTGTGTTGCACTGTAAATAGTCTGATAAAACATTCTACACAAAGCCTAAATTCTCCATTTATATTTACTGAATACAACTCATCTTTTGTAGTTTGGAATTTTTATTGTTTGGCAGATAGCTGTGAGTTTATAGAGACAGAGTTACGTACTGTTTAACAGGATCTTGTTTTAGTAGGAATCAATAAATCTGGACAGATTGTTTCCAATTCAGGCCTGTGGCTGCCACGCTGTGTTTGTCTGACCCAGTGACCACAGCCACCTCTGCAGTGCTTCAGCCCTTCCCTAAAGATCATCCTGACCTGTGAGCACACCAGTAGCACTGGTTCTCACTTAATCAATTTCTCCTTCTCATTATATGAAATTTGGAAGTGTTTTGTTTTTTTTTTTTCCTTTACCTCTTGCACACCTTTTTTTTTGCACCTCCAGCATTTGAGAGCTGCCTTGCTACCGCAGCAAAGTCAAGACAGACCAAATTTGGCCCTGATCTGCTCATTCTGAAAGCTCTTCATCTTGTGTGAGGATGACCAAATGATCTGGAGCAGATTTCTAAGATGGGCTCAAGTCTGGTTTTAGTATTTTTCCAGTTCAGATAACAAAACAGTGCAAAGTCTGGGCCAGAGTCTTCAGTAGCGGGGTACAGACCCAGCTTGCCTGTTTTCTGTGCAGTCTGGAGTCAGGGCCAGCTCCTGGTGTTTTCTGACTTGCAAAAAAAGCTTTTTGTATATGTTTTATCCAAGACCAGGCAGGCAGAAGGTGGCTGAGAAGCAGAGGTGGCTGGGGCTGTAGCAAAGGTCAGGGCGAGGGAAGGGAAGGCAGGAGCTGCCATCAGTGCACTGCTGCTCCTGGGACCTCAGCACCAGTGTGTGGAGGAACTTTGCATATTGTAACTCGTTGTTTGTAACTGGGTTTATTTTGCAGTGGGGAGGAGCCCGCCCCGCTGTGCCCGCCACAACCCGGACCGGTGTTCTGTGAGTAATACACTTGCTGCCAGCCGCGCTGGGCGCTGTCGGGGCACGGGGCTGGCTGCTGCTGCTCAACTCGGTGAGGCCGGTGGCTGTCATTGAACACCGCTCACTCCTAACGCGAACAGCAGCGTGTCCGTCAGCCCGTGCTCCGGCCGTGTCCACTGCGGGAGGGTCCGGCTGGTGCCTGTCCCTTCCCATAAAGCTGCTTTAACAGTTTCGGTTCTCCGCGGCCTCCCGGCGCGCCCTCGATGTTAGTCCTTAGTGCATGCAACCCTATCCCTGTTGTTTTACATCGAACCCGCGGTTCGTGTTGTTTTGTACCCTCCGTGCCGGTGCGGAGGGGCGGCGGGGCGCTCTCGGGGTGTCTGTCCGTGCTGTGCTGTTCTCTCGCGGTCTGATCGCATTAAAGACTGTGTTTGTGGCTCTCACCGCTCCCGGACTCCTTCTTGCGGGGCCGCCGCACGGCGGAACTGGGCAGCTGCGCCCCTCCGTCACTTCCTCCGCCGGAGGAGGAAGTGACGGCGGTGGCGGCGCGCACGGGGTAGGTGCGGAGCGCGGTGGGCCGGGGCCGGGCACGACGGGGCCTCCCGGGTACTGTCGGGGGGGGGGGCGAGGTGAGCTTCGGGGCGCCCCTCCGGCACCTCAGGGGGGCTGTGGAGGCAGAGACCCGGCTCCAACGGGGGGGCGCGGGGTGCAGCAGCCGCTCCACCGGCGCGACCCGCGCCGAGCGGCAGCTCAGAGCTGGGGATGCCAGCGGGGGGCAGCGCGTGAGGCACGGCGAGCGGCCAGCCCTCCCCGCTGTGCTTGTCCCAGCCCGGTGCCCCTCCCTGTGATCGGCGGGGTGTGTGGTGTGTTTGCTGTCCATCTTAAGCAGCTCGAGAAGTGGCCTGAAGCCATATCGAGAAGCCTTGGGAAGAATTGAATCCCTTCTGCAGGAGGCGGGGGCTCTGCCAGCGGAGCTGGTTTCTCTGATCTGAGCTGGTTGATCCCGGGTGGCTGTGCTGCGTAGGGAGGTCCACGGGGATGCGCTCGCACAGCACTGTGCATGTGGGTCTGTGTTGAGACAGAAACACCAGAAATCCCTCATCTCTGCAGAGAACCTCCAGCCTTCAGCACTCTTCCTGGACAGGGTCCAGTTTCGTTTTGCCTCAGTGGGCCATGGGCCTCGTTTGCAGATGTGAATTAGAATGTTTCTTGCAGAAAGAAAAATACTTCAATACGTTGAATTCCAATGTCATTTCCACCCTTTTTTCCTC
The DNA here is from genome assembly GCA_032466535.1 of Forpus xanthops. NCBI lineage: Eukaryota > Metazoa > Chordata > Aves > Psittaciformes > Psittacidae > Forpus > Forpus xanthops. The sequence continues at coordinate 19,297 of JASSUY010010422.1, forward strand.
ACTTTGGAAAGCAAGAAACTCAGTGTGACTGGAGCCAGCTCTGCAGTGGAGGCTGGAAGCCAAGAGGTTCAGCAGGCTGGGTGTTGGGTGTGCCTGCGAATGAATGAGGTTTCCTCTATGAATGTGTGTAAGAGAATAAGAAAAAAATCCATATCTGGGGGGAGAAGAGAGGTTTCTTTTGGAGGTAGCTGAGAAGAACAGCATAGGCTTCAGGAACACCCTGGTTTCATCCTGCCCTAAGCCTCATTAAGGCTGTGCAGGACCCAGCAGGCAGCACAGAGTTTGTGACCTGTGGAACATGTGTTCCCCTTAAATGTACTTTCTTTCTGTCTTACAATAAATCCACATGAAATGACCGTAGCCTCTTCTCAAGGGTTTTCCTGCATCAAGATCTCTCTGGTGGTGTGGAGAAGTCTCTGTGCTTCTCATGCAGGCTGGGGAGTGCCATGGGTGAGGTGGGGATGTCTCTGATGTGAGAGATTCAAACAACTCCCTAACTACTACTCTTGAGGTTGACGCAAGAGATCTGCAACAGTCAGTGAGGGTGAGTGGCCTGGAGCCAGCAAAGCTTGTAAGTTCTGGGATGATAAATGGCACATGTTTCTGCTGGTTGTTATTACTGGCCTACGCTGTAATTAGTTCCATGCAGCTTTGTGGCTCTAATCATGTTCTTCATCTTAGAGTTTTGCTTTTCCCACTCCTCTCTTGGGAGCTTACTAGAATGTGTTTTGCTCTTAGCTAAACAGATCAAGTTTCTGTACTTGAATCCCTGCCTCTAGTGAAAACTGTCCTGGAAAACAGAGCTTTTCTCCTACAAATGACAAATGTATCTCATTCTAAGGTGATATTTGGTTATGCTCTGAGGATTTTCTAACTCACGTGCTGTGAATTCTTTGTGGCACCAGATGGTTATGTGTCATTTAAGAAGAACTTGATGTTTTGGAGAGACACATGTTAACAGAGGCAAAATAGCAGCTGTGAGGGGAGGGCAAAGGAGAACTGTAGCAGCAGAATGTGGTGTTTCTCTGAGCTTGGTGCCCATATTGCCTTTGTGTGATCTGGGTTACAGTGTCCTACAAAGGCTGTATGGACAAGAGCAGGAGCAGAGCTACCCAGCATTGGAAGGAGGTGGTCTCCTCCAGGCAGTTCTCCCAGCCAACCTGTGCTGTGGCTTTATATTGAGATTGAGCTGCAGATGACACAGCCAAATGACAAGCTTGTGTGCAGGGTGTGAGTGATTTGGAAAGGAAAAACTCTTCATTTGCAGGAAACCTTATGTGCTATTTCCTCTTGGCTGGACCCTGATGGAAGTGGCACTGCAGAAAAGGGAAAAATGATCCAACAGTGTCTTCATGTTGCAGCAGGTGACTGCCCAGTGACTTTGCCGCAGAGCCATGCTGTACATGGGATCAAAACTGAACAGTCTGTGTGAAAGGAGCTCTGAAAGGAATGTTGCATCTTACTCAGTGCAAAACTTGGAAGCTGTTTCATCATTAATTGCAGCTTGGGGCTTAAACGGTTTTTGGATGACAGGGAGGAAACCTGTAAGGTGCTTAAAACAAGCAAACACAAGAGCCAGGCCAGCCAAATGCTGTATTTGTGTTCCTAAAGTGGCCAGTCAGAATCTGAATTCATCATTCTATGAAAGGCATAAACCTGCTGAGCATCAAACCGAAGTTATGATATATTGCTCAGAATTTTCCAAGAACTAGTGCCTGGTGAGATTACAGATGCCAGGGTTTGGTATTTTATGGGTGGAAAATGAGTTAAACCTTCCATCACCCTCATACTTACATGGTTTCTGTCACCAGTCTTTGTACACCTGACTGCATGTGGTTCTCTGTGCTTGTCAGGCAGCTCTAGCTAACTGGTAATGATAGTTTGTCTCTTGGATGTAGCTGTGGCTTGGCGTGAACTGCTTGCTGCACAAGTTTCACTGGTTTGGTTGAGATCAGATCTGTAAATCTGCACTGTAGCTTCAAGAAGAGGAAAGTCAGTCCCTGTGAAGGTGAGTAAAGCTGTGTCTGTCCTGAGCGAAGCGTTGTTGCTGTGGGACAGGAAAGGGTGTTTGTTCCTCCTTGGCTTTGATGAGGGGCTGCTTCTAGCTTGTCCAGCTGCTGGGGATAGTAGCCTTTAGAGCTTAGGGAGTGATAGAAGCACCCACACCAGCAAATGAAATGGTGTGAGATGCAGACCCTGGCTGTAGTGCAGTGCTCTTGGGCTGTGTGGGTTCAGTTTGGGTCTCACATGCGGTTTCTAGTTAATTCCTTTCCTGTGACATCTTTCTCCCATGTTTTTCTTATGGTAATGCCTCCCATCCCCATGTAGCTGTGAGACCTAGTGCATGCAGTGTGTGTTCATAATGCAGCAGCACAGGATCCTGTCAGTGCTTATTTCCTTGCAAGGTGCCTGTGTGGGTTAAACTTCCCAGTGAGTTATTTTGTGTCCTCTGCCAGCAGGAGACAAAATGCTGGCTGCTAGAGGACAGTAAAACCATCTGAAACGCACACTATCATTTTCTGCTTGTCTTCAATTAAACTGATTACCAGACTTCTTTGTTGTTCAGAGCTCAGACCATTTCACATGCTGCCAGCATGTACTTTGCAAGTGCGAGCAATGGGATTTCCTGCATTGTTTGAGTCTTTGCCATTGACCTTTGTGGTCCTTGTTCTGGCACTGCCTCTGCTTTGGCAAGGGTGCAAAGGGCATTATTCAAACCCTGAAAGAAGACATAAAGAATTGCTTTAAATGCTTTGTGAGCTCTTTGTAATCCGTGGCTCTGAGGGTCACTGCTGCAAAAGAAGGGGAATTGCTGGGGCTGTCAGGATAATTACCGCTTTTTTATTGTTCTCATCCCAGTCTTGATGACAGTGGTGTGATTTGTAGTGAGTCATAAAAATAGACCTTCCATACAGCGTTAGGATGGTGTCCCTTTTGGACTAAGTGGGGAGAAGCCCAGCTTTGGGTCTTCTTGAGGTCCTTTCCAACCCTAACTATTCTATGATTCTTGGGGAGTTGCATAGGAGCTGGAAGCACTCAGCTGTGCCTGGAGGTTCCCTGGCTTTGTCCTGGGGAGCTGGAGAGGCTGGTGGGGCTGTGCTTGAGCCCTGCTGCAGCTTGTGCCATGGACACTGATTTCCACTGTGCTTAAGATCGTCGTCTGCCTGCTGCTGGAGACAGGCATAGGAGAGGCACAGGAGCCATCTGCTTCGTGGCAAGGGTGGTCACTAACACATTCCTGCCACCGTCCCCCCTCACTGCAACAATGGTTGCTTTGCTGTGGTAAATCATTTGCTCGGCCTTTGCATGGAGCCTTGTACCTTGAACCTGCTGCAGGTCTGGTGCTTGGCTCACCAGCACAGTGGCCAGGTCATGGGTAAGGCTGGATGCATGACTGTTTCTTCCCCTTTCCATCTGGAGCCTTCCTATCCCTGTCAGGTGCCTGCAGTTGGTCTGGAAATAGCCAGCTCATGAAGGTGTCTTTGCTGGTAGGCTGGTGCGAAGGGCAGATGAGGTCTTTAGAGTAAGATCTTTGGAGTAAGATACAGCTTCTACATTATTGATTCAATTGCATTTGCATGGTACTGTTCTGAACTAAATTGTCTGGAGCTAGATCTTGTACTCGATGTGCTGTTGTAGAATAGATGCCAGGGTACTCAGGCTAGAGTAAGTGTTCCGTGACTCCAGCCTTGTAAGTCTAGCAAGCATTTGAGGTTAGCTGGGGGCTGACAGCAGCAGGCCAGGCTGTCCTGACCCCCAAGCGCTCAACTTCTGCCTTGCTGTAGGTTTGGTCCCACTGTGATTTGTACCCAGAAGAGGAGAGGCCTCTGCAGCTCTTCCGTGTGGTGGGACAGGGACAACCCCAGGAGGTGAGACCCCTCCCCTGCAGTGGAGCCAAAGCTGCCTGAAGGAACCTGACCTCCCAAGGGTGCCTGTCATCTTGTGTTTCTTTGAACCTGTAAATGAGCTTGGGCATGAAACATGAGATGCAGCAAGCCCCTGTCCTTGTTGGAGTTGAAAGCCCAGGCTCCCTGCATTGTGTCGGTGCTGAGTTTAAGCTATTTTCTGCTGGGGAAGTAGATTGCTCCAGTGGACAATCCAGGCACGTGATTGCTGGTGCAGTCATGGAAAATTGGCTCAGTTGTTGTGTTTATTTGCTTTGATATAACTTCTTATGACACTGCCATGCAGCTTTTTCCAGGCTATTGGAATGTGTTATTCTGTGTTTCTTCCCTTCTGCTATTTTTTTGAAGCAGCACTATCAACATCCATTTGCATTGTTCTTGTGGGTGATGACTTACAGGCTTCTGTAAATGACCAGGGCTTTTTTACCCACCCCTCTTTTTTATAAGGAGAATCTTGTAGCTCAAGATTATGACTTACAGCAGGACAAGTTAAAATAGCAGTTGTTAGTTCTTCTTCCATTCTGAGGAAATAAAATTTGCCTGATTTTATTCTCAACTTGCATCTCCTTTTTCCTCCAGGGAGGGAGGAAAATCACTCTCCTGCCTTCTGCAGGGCTGGGTTGCTGAACTTAACATGTGGTTTCTCTTCTGAGAAGGTGTTGAATAGCTTTGATTTGTTCCTTACAGAACATGCTGGTGTTTGTTTCTCTCCCTGTCTCCCAGGGAAGCTGAGGTGCTCACTGCAGGGAGCAGCCTTGTGTTGGGGTATAAAGGTCATGAGTGTTTCCTTTCACCTCTCCATCTGGGAGTCAGACAGACACACACAGGAGGTTGCAAGAAGTCTTTGCAGCAAAAGGTGCTTTTGCTGTGTTTTTCTTGAGGAAGACCTACAGACTAGTCAGTCCTTTCTGCTTAGAGGCTGTAGCCTTCTTGACTGGGTCTAGCAGAGCTGGTTTTCTCTTCTGAAGAAGAAATTGTGCCCTTCTTGCATCCCACAGTCTCTTGTCATTGCTCTGTGTGGCAGACCTCTGGTACCAACGGCGTTTTATATTCAGCTCTGCAGTGACACACTGATTTTTTCACCTCCCGTTGAATGTTTCAGTGTGAATATCAGGTAGTAACAGAATATTATGGCTATTTGGTTTTTTTTTTTTAATATATTCCAAAATCTATTTTAACTGCTCTTTCCATTGCTGTAGGTGAAAGGAAAGAAGGGTGTCAGAATACCTATGAATGAGCTGTGATGGATAACAAAGACTCGGAAGCTGAGATCCACCCTCTGAAGACTGAGGATGTAAAAGTTCAAGAGAACCATGAAAACTCTGTGGAGAGAAGAACAGTGAACAAGCAGTCATCGCAGCTGTCCCGGCTGTCCCGGTGGCGCACTGCCGCCTTCTTCATCTCTTTATTTCTGTGTCTCATAATTGTGTTTGCTTTCTCCTTTATCATTCCTTGCCCAGAGAGACCAGTTTCAGAAAGAACATGGTTCCGAAACTACAACCATGCAGGTGAGCTTGCTGTCGCAGGATAAATACCTACCAACAGTCCTTTTCCTTTATGTGCCATGAGTTTGAAGTGTGGGCCTCTACCCAAACACAATCTGGAGCCAGGCCTGCAGGGATGCTGCCCTTGGGAGCAAAAGCTGCATGAATACCTGACCTGAATAAGCAGTGGCCCATCATAATTGGAGTGGCCTTCCAGGAGGTGTTTACAGGATCTAATGGACAAATTAGATGCTGCTCTGAAGCTCTAACAAGGTAGCAGGCTGGCCGCATTTGGGAAAGAGTAAGTGGGGAAGTGTATCTAGGAATAAAACTTTAAGTTTGGTCTGTAAAATGTTCCCTTGAAGTTTGAGCTGAGACCTGGGGACAGTTGGGCATTTTTTATCTCTATCCTTGTGACTTTCTGACTTTTCCCCATGGCTAACAGGAAGGGGAAAAGAAGAATTGCATCTTGTGTTTTTTATAAGTTGCACACATTTGTAGTTGCTTTAGTTGGCTCTTTAGCCTGGGTACTGCTCCCTGGTGGCTTAGCATTCACTTCTGTGAAAGCTTTTCTTTAGTCTTGTGTGCGGTGGGTGTGTGCTGGTTGTGCTATAAACACAGAGGTGGTGCTCACCAGTGGGGATTGAGCTTTGTGTGTTACTGTGGACATGCAAGTTCTATTGCTCTGGGCTGAAAAAGGCTGCTTTTAGCTGAGTGAGAAACATGGAGTATCTGAGGCTGGGTTTGGGGTTGTTTTGTGGCTTTTATATTTCAGAAATAGTAACCCCACACCAAGATCAGAGCTGTTTTTTGTTCATCATAGCCCAAACTCTGGTTGGTTGGCTCTTAAAAAAGGACAAATCCTCTGGGGCATAGCAAACTTAAAAAATCCTTTGGCACCAGCTTCCACCCCTCAGGACTCATGCGGATGGCTTTTTTTAATACAAAAGCCAGTTTGTCCTGAGGTTGCACTGTCAGAGATGGAGGCAGTGAGTAGGACTCTAGGAATTTGTTTTGCTCCAGCTAGCTTTGCTGTTGGTTGAGGCCATCCTCACCAATGCCTGCCTTGTGATCTTTTTTACAGTGGCCTACCAGTTTCTCGCCATACAAGATGTGAATAAAGACAAAGTGCAAGATGTCATCTTTGCATTCAAAGCTAGCAATGGCAGCAGCAGCTTCAACAGATCCTGTCTGGATGAAGGTAGCTGATTCAGAAACAGAAAGCTTTGCAGTAAGGGCTGGTTTGGCTCTTTTAGCTCTAATTAGTGAGGCTGCTATGGGTCTGGGAGAAAAAACTGGGTTATCTGGGTGTGGAGGGGGACTGGATGAGTCCCAGCTCTCTGGTGGTGTGGAGCAGCAAAGGTAGGGTGTGTAGATAGTGTTCCCTCTGACTTGTCTCCTCCTCAGGTCTACCTTCTCCATGTGCCTTCATTGCTGCTGTATCTGGCACCAACGGGAGAGCACTGTGGGAGAGGCCTGCTGCAGAGGAAGTGGAGTGGCTGGAGTGTGGCACCAAGCAGCTCGGGGGGGCTGAGGCCCTGGGTTGCCTGGTGGTGGGGAAACCGATGTCTCTCACAGCAGTTGATGGGCACACAGGTTAGTGGTGAGCAGGTTACCACTGCCATACTGAGGGTGGTGCTTCTGCTTTCCTCACCCCCTGACCATGAGACCTCCTGGGCTGGGGATGCCAGCGTGACATGACTTGCTGGTACACGAACAAGCACAGAGTATTTATTATCCTTCCCGGAGCCATTCACTGGGCTGTTGAGAAGCGCCTATTCTCTCAACCTCTCTGTTCCGAAGGCTGTACTCTGTTGTGGTTGTTTGTGCCAGCTGCTGTATTGTAAGAGCAACATCTCAACAGCTTTTGAAAGAGGAGCAGTGGTCACTAACTGTGAATGTTACTTCATACTGTCAGGGCTTGCACCTGCAATGCTTCTCAGTCATTTTTGTATGTGTGCTCGGAGTGCCTGCTGTGACAAGAGGAGTGTTAGGATTTTATCATTTGAAAGTCATCAGGGAGAGCACTTACACTCACGAGTCTGTTTCTGTAGTCCAGGATTTTACATAGTTCCTCTGAAAGCTCTCTTCATTCCTGAACTCATAGATTTAGAAATTCATCATCAACTTGCCTAATGTAGGGTGGAGGTAAAGAGTGTCTGTACATCTCTTGGAACAGGGTAGAGATCATCTTAATGCGCCTTGAACCTTCCATGCTGGTGAAGCTTAAATACATTTACATTTTGGTGGTCACTGTTTCAGAGGTTCTAAAAAATGCTTTTTTTCCCTTGGAACCATGCCTAGGATCCTGTCCTCTGTGTTTGGTATTGAGGTACTCACACCCTATTTTCCAAAAACTGGGAAAGGAACAATGACAGGTCTGAGGAAGATCTTGTGTAGCTTTTAATTTCCAGTGTAGATGGAAGTGTAGACTCACACGTAGCTAAAAAGCTTTTGTAGCAACCGGAGTATCTTAGCACCATTTCACACATCAGTAACCTTTAGCACAGGTTATTTAGACTATTAATGAAGCAGTTGCTTTCTGGTCAAAGTGTAGGAGCCAAATGCATGTAGCTAGAGAAAGCCATAAATACCTCCTGGAGAGAAGGAAGCAGGCTAAGCCACAGGTCACAACAACAGTACAGTAAATAAAATTTATTTACTGTATTTATTCTGTAAATAAATTAAAAGCAAGAGATTAAAAATTGCTTCAGACAGAAAAGTGAGTAACCCAAAAGTTGATATGGTTGTTACTTTTTGCTATTAAGTAGGTTAAAAGGGTTTTTTTAGTTTAGTTGACTTTGGCTGGGGATTGGGAGGTCAGAATAAAATGTATTTAAATAAGCTCAATGTATTTAAATAGGCTAAATGTATCTAAAGTGGCAAAGTCTGACTTGCATCACATTGTGCTAAAAACAGTAGCCAGAACAATGTTTAGCTGTTAATGATTCATTATTGTGGAGCATTGATGAGATTCCAGGGCTCTCAAGCTGTCTAACCTCTGCCTGTAGAGAGACTAGAGGAAAGATAGGCATCATCTGAAAGCATCTCATGTAGTTTTGATCTTTAAATCCTGATAAAGTTTGTGCTTCTGTATCGATTCCAGTTGTGTTAAGTCTTCCTTTCTTCATTGCCAGAAGTGACCTGAGCATACAAAAAATATAGGATTGCATGCTTCTGTTTTTGTGGGACATCTGACATTCCTGCATGTTTATCTTACAAGCAAACTGTGACTCAGGAGTTTATGATGAGCTGTTCCAGGT
>JASSUY010010422.1:28048-44377 GCA_032466535.1 Forpus xanthops
ATGAGCTGTTCCAGGTTAAAGCAAAAGTCTGTGTAGCTCCGTATTCCATCCCTCCCAGGGCCAGGAGCAGAGTCAGGAAGAGGACAGGAATAAGGCTTTTGTTGCAACTTCTCTCTTCACCTTGTCCTCCAGCAGCCGGCATTGTGAGCCCTGTGAGTAGTTCTGGTCTCCTAAGGGGTATGGCAGAAAGTGGACCACGATGATCAGATGTATGAAATTGTCTCTGTGCAAGAAATCACTAAAACCCCAGAATTCCAGCAAGGAGAATGTCTGACAGAGAGAAGTCCTCTGCAACTGCTTGAAGCAAGAGCTGGACTCAGTCCTCCTAATTTTATTATTCCTTCTGGACCAAAAAGCCCCCAACCCTTTCACCCAGGTTTGATTTGCTGTCCAGGCATATGTCTAATTTCCATCTTGCATTCTGGTGTGAGCTTGGGCTCTATGGAAGCACCTTAGTGTTAGACAGAATAGTCCTATCTGCAGCTGATGGAACAGGATGGCACTGGTTTCATAGTTGGTGCTCTTAGAGCATTAAAGCTTCTCAAGTGTTTTGTGTTGAGTCTGTCTCACTGTTACATGTTTCAGTTAAGTCAGATTGCTCTTTTAAGAAAGTAAGATGCTTCCTCCAAACTTTTGTCACTGTTTGACCAGCAAAGAATAGTCTTATGCATTGAAATGCAAGTATTATCAGCCTGGTTTTACTGTTGTAGCTTTGAACTGTGCTGAGCCCAGGATATAGTTATTTAAAACTTCAGTTCTCCTTTGCCTTTTTGTTTTCTCCAGGGGTAAAGTTCCTCGAATTCCCATGATTTCCTAGGGGCACTCTTCTTCACTTCTATTGTCAGAATAAAAAATGCAAGTATTTTTCCAATGTTTTAATAACAGCTTTGGAAGAATCCTACCGGAAATACAGCCTGCCTTAAATTATTGCAGACAGCATCAGGTAGTAATTCCTGGCCTTAAGTACAACTGCTTTCCTGAGGAAGAACAGATAATTACGTTGCATTCCTGAAGTGATAATTACTGTGTGTGATACTGTTTGAAGGGGAGAGGAAGCATTTCTCCTCTGAGCACCTAGTTAGTCACTTAAATCTTCCTTAAAAAGAACCCCGCTCAGCAGTCTCCCCACACTCACACCAAATTCCACTGGACAGTGACTGGAAAGTGTCCAGCAGCATATGGAGTAGAGCCATTCAACTGGCCTAGAGCTGTTGAAGAGAGCCCCCACACATATGTTATTTAGAAACCAAATCTTTGCCACCTCTGTTTACACACAAGTTTGAACATGCTCTGTGTGTTCTTCAAAAGAGGGAGAGGGGGATGTGAACTGAGTTGCAGCTGGTTGCATCACCAGGGAACATCTTGGGGAGGCAAGTTGCAGCATAGAAGGTTTTGTGGGGAGTAGTTGCAGTGCTGTGGTCAGAAGTCAGCTGCTTTATGGTATTCAAATGTCTGTGCAGATTTAAACATGCAGCAGCAAGGTTTGGATCACAAAAAAAGGATTCTCTGTGCCATGAACATGCTGATAAACATGTTAACCTATGGCACAAGAAAAGCTGTTCTTGGGTGCATTTGTGCAGGCAGCTAGAATTGCTTCCCAATATAACTTAAAATTGTGGATATTTGGACTCATTTGAAATGTAGAAATGCAATGGAAGTACCTTGTGATGAGCATAAATGTGACTGGTTTGTGGTGCTGATGGGCTGTAAATGGCTGGCTGCTACAAAGTGCTTCCAGGAGCTGGAGCGATAAAAACCTTTCAACCTAAAGTGCCTTTTAGTGAATGTTTCCTAATAACTTTTCTTCTAGGGGAAATTCAGTGGACACATTCCAGTGATTTTGGAGCTAATTATACTGTGCTGACTCCTGTGTCGATGATTCCAGATGTGGATAATGATGGAGTTCAGGACCTCATAATCTTTATTGCTACAGGTGATAAGGTAAATCACTGAAGCTGTGATAAGCCCAGTGGCTGGACCACAGGGCATGGCAGGAATGCTATTTGTTTCAATCTTCAGTCTTAAGAGGAATTGCCCAGGGGCCTCTGCTTTCTGTAGGTTTGGGACAGGTTCTTTCCCACCTTGCAGAGATGAATCCAAACACTCCAAAATCAAAGCAAGTGGTTTACAGTTAAAAAAATAAAGAAATGGGGGAAAAAGCTGGCCAGGAATCCCTGCCTTTTCTCAGTGTGCTCTCCCCTGCGTGTTCCTGGGCTGTGTGTGGAGTGAGCCTAGGCTAGATGAGCTTGCAGTTTTCTGGGACTCTGTTGAGAGAAGTGGAAGTGAACAGACCCTTACAGGTTTGGCTCTTAGATCAAAGCACAGCTGACAGACAGTGCTTTTGTACCCCCCTTGCCCTTTTCTGACACCTTATCTCTGCCTGTGTTCTGCTTTGCACAGCTCTCTTCCTAGTGTCACTGTGCTGGCTACTTCTGACTTGAGTCAGTGAAATAGCTGCCCATTGTGTTACCTCCATATTTCCTATTTCTTAGAGGGGGAAAGTCATGTATCTAAAAATATTTTTATGTTAAAACATCATCTGTGGCTGAGTGGTACAGCATCACCTGCACTTACAATCTGTCCTGTTTAAAGCATACGAAAGTTATGGTTTCCCTGCAAGTCTGATGGGAGGAGTGGGAACTCCATATCCTCATACAAGAGTCCTCCATAAGCAAATAAGGTTTTGCTGTTCAAGGCATTGTTGTTGCCAGAGTCATCAGAAATTCCGTCCTCTTGACTCTTACGGTTCACTTCTGTTTTCTTTCCTCCTTGTTTTTGCTGTCCCACTTATCTCAAGACTTCTTTTTATTTTATTAATCTTAGGTGGCCCAGAAAGATCTGAATGGAGTCTCTGTTCTGCAAGCTGCCTTTTGATTTGTTTTCCAGTTAACCTCTCTAGCTATCTTGGTACAAGATCCCTTCCTCCTCCGGACTTGGCAAGCACTCTGTCAGCTTAAGTAAAAATATGTTCTTTTTTGAGAAATCATGCAAAATGTAGGGAGCTTGAGTGGGGCTCTGGAGCTTGGAAAAAAGCAGCCTTGTCAGAAGGCAGATTCAGAATATAAGTAAATTAGCTTTGTTGCTAAGAGGGGCTGAAGCTGAACATTACTTTATGCTGCTCTTCCCTGACATGACAGAGCTTTGAGAGGTGTGTAGGGCAGGGTTTGTGTGCAGGGGGTTTAGATGGCAGCTTTTTCTGAGAGGCTTATTGACCTCTACCTGCTGCAAGCTTCAACACTAACATGTCCAGGAACATACAAGATTTTTTCAGGCCACATTGCTTCTATCAGCGCATAGAGGTGTTAAGCAATGCAGTGAGTAAAGAGGTGTGTAGTTTGCAGTTGCTGTATGAATACCTTTGGCTGTTGCTGTCCTGGGGCAGCTGCTGAACTAGGGCTTGTGAGTAAAGGTGAAGCTGATCTACAAGAGCTGGTATGTGTCTCCTCCCAGTGCAGGAGGCTGGGAACAGCTGATGAATGCGTTGTTCTCCCTCTACAGCTGTGACTTTCATTCTCCCCAGCAAACTGTCCCTTATTTACCTGCCAGTCTCCCCAAATACACTTCCAGAGCAGCAGATTTTATTCTCTTTTCCATCCCTCCCTCTAAAGGAGCAGAGAAAGATTCCTGCCTGACTCAGCATCTCTGAACAATGCTATTTCTCTGGGTCTGATGATTCTCTTTTCCCTAGTGTGTATTGCTCTCCCAGACCATGACTGTTGCCCAGACATTTGAATCTGATCCTCATTTTAGCCTTAGTTCTCATGGGTCAAATGTTTCTAGTGGATTCTGTTACCCTGTTAATATAAAGAAACATGTCGGCTCTTTTATCCTCTTAGACTCATGTCAACCTTAGGAGAAGTATATTAGGGCTCTTAAAATATTTAGTAGAGTTACCGTGTGAAGCCAAGTTTCCCCTGTGTCCATTTGCTGGTATGCTTCTGCCTTTAGATCCTCTCCATTGTTGTCACTGTTCAGTAGGCTTGAGTAGTTCTTTGCTGTCCTCAGCAGAACTGGGACTTGCTGTTGGGTGGTCCCAGCCTGCAGGGGAGGTGGTTGGCAGAGGTAGCAAAATCTCAGGGCAAGGGGATGTGTCTGAAAGTGGCTTTCAAGCTTGAAAAAGGGATCATCTAAGTCATGCCCACCTCCAAAACCTCCATCCCAGCCTATGCGGCTCCCATTCAGCTGCTATTCAGTACCAGCTGCTCAGAAGCTTTGTGAAACACTCAAATTTGAGCATTAGCAGTGCTGTAATCTTTTCTATTTTTTATCCCTTCCCTGTGTAGGTTAAGACCTTCATCCATTCAGGAAAAAATGGCAAACAGATCGGCTCCACTGGAAGCCTGTCTATGGATGGGAAACCTCATTATATCAGGCTGAACCTGGTCTCCTCCTCCTACTTCCTTTTCTATACAGGTACAGTTCTGTTTGCGAACTCAGTCTGAAATAGTAATTATAGCTGTGAAATGGGGATTCCTGAACAGTTGTCTGAAAGAGTGATTTGCATTCTTAAAAGCTATGTCATGCTTTCATCTAGCAAAAGAGCTATTCAAGGCCAAGAGAAGAGGTGGCTTCTGCTTAAACTAAGGTTTGTTACCCACTGTAGTAATTTTATTTGAAAAAAAATATTGAGAATGTAAGGTTTAAGTAGTCATTTATAGCAAATGATTACTGTGGAACACTTGGATTATGGGCAGATAAGATGTTAAAAGCATTCAAATGCAGACTTTTGTCTCAAAATACCACTACAACTCTATGATGCAAGCGCTAAAAATGCAGTTGATCTGCCAGATCTGGAAAATTGTAGAGTTCAGAGCAAGGGCAGGACAACTTATCTCCTTCATTCTTGCTTTTTTTTGCACAGAAAACTCTCTCTATGCATATTCCCTGAAAGATCTCTACACTGCAGCAACTGGAATGGAAATCAACTTTCCCAGCCTTCAGCAAGATCCTCTGTGGGAGAAGAACATTGACAGCACTACGCACCGCTTGTCCCTTCTCAGGTGTGAGGTTGTTTTGGTTGCTGGTGGAGTGGAGGGTACTGGTGTTCCTGACAAGATGGCTTTATTCTTTCCTGGCTACACGGCTTTTGGACTAGGAGCACATCTGAAGCTCAAGGAGAGTGCTGGTGTTGATAGCTTGGTCAGGGTTTCACAGGAAAGGGGAGAAAGCAGGGTGGGGTTTCCTATTTGCATTTACTGTGCAGGGAGGAAAAAAAAAAAAACAAGCAGAAAAACAAAATAAAGCAATAAAGCCATTCACAGTCTGGAAAGCGTAATCATCTCTCTGTCCTTGTTCAGGTTTGAGAACATCAGTTACCTGGCAAGAATTCCTGGGCAATCACAGGAGAATATCCTGGTTGTAAACTCAGACATGGCTACGCTGATCAATGCGCACAATCTGCAGACTTTGTGGACCCTCAACGTGTCCCACGTTGTGAGGTAGTGTTACCAGTGTGGGGTAGATGTGGCATTTCCAGGTTCACTGCAACAGCAGTCCTGGCAGATACATTTCCTTTGAAATGCAGGAGCCTGCTTATCTAGACCATACTTACTGTGTTATGTGTCCTCTGCTAGCAAATGTCAGGTGCTGCTTCACAATGGAGGCACCCAAAGCTTTGATTCTTCATTCTGCGCCTAGGACTGGGCTCAGGGTTGGAGTGATGCCAGGCTAACCTAGTGTTGTGGCACTACCAGGGGAGCTTTGGGGGGACAGAGGCTACTCTGAAAGGGCAAGGTATGTCCTCGCTATCAGGGTGTGTTATGGTCTGTCCCTTCTCTTTCTCTCCTTTAGTGAGCCACTGCTTGGTTACTACAAACCCAATGTTCTTGGTATTGTCCTTGAGAGTGAAATTGGACCCAACATGAAGAAGGTTTGAAATCTCTTCCCTTTAACTTTGCTTTTCTCTGCATCTCACAGCTCGAGCAGGCACTGAGTTGAGGACAGCTGGTGGGATGTTCCCTCTGGCTGGGTTTAGGAAGCTTTAGTCAGGGAAAGGTTCTCTTTCAACAGGTTATTGGAGCTGGCTCAGGCACTTTAATTCTTTTTTTCAGCAAGGGGCTTCAATAAAAGAGCTTTGAACCCCTTTAAATAGCTACAAAACTTTGACTTTGCTCTAATGTGGCCTGCCCCAGCTCTCACAGCTCTGTGATGCTCAACTTCAAGTATTTCATCAACTTCCCTTGTCTCAGATGCTTGTTCCCATAAACTGTGTGGGATAGAGACAGCTGACTTGACTTCTCTCTCATGGCTTGTCAAAGCTCTTTGGTATGAGTTCTTTTTCTTTCTTCCCTGCTAGGTTATGGTTGTTGAGAGTGGATCTGGAACAGTCCAGTGGAACCTGAAGCTAAACTCAAGAGCAGAGAGCCCTGGGCCAGCCACGCTTCCTACTGCTGATCACCGGTCCACATTCCTCATCTGGGGTGAATACCAGGTGCCAGGAAATGATACAGTGAGTAATGCTGCTGAATGGTTGCTGTTCCAGGCTTTGGGATAGATAGAACTGGATGCAGTTTCTCCCAGTGTTACCGTTTCCATTTGTCTGTGCCGCTAACACTGCAGCCTCTGCACTGGGTGTGGGGGCTCTGACCAATCTGGCCTGCTTCAAGTAGGCAGACCTCTGCATGTTGTCTGGTCTCTGCTGGGCCCTCACGGTGTTCATAAGAGTGTCCCTGCTAACAGCTGGTAGTGACAGCAGCAGCATTTCTCACCCTCAGCTTAGCTACGTAAAGGGACTTAGTAGCTCTGCAAGCAAAGTCACTGAATGCCCAGAGTCCTGCCTTGGTGTGGTACTGTAGGTGAGGCAAGAGGCTGCTGGCTTGCTACCTCTGGGGTTGCTGCTGTTTGGCTGGGAGCCTTTGGTGGCAGTACCACACACAGTGATCTTCCATGGCCACATGAATATCCTGTCTGTGCACCAAGGCAGTCTCTGGCAGCCTCAATGCACAACTCAGCTGTGTCGCAAACAACTCTCTGGGGCTGGCAGCGTTAGTGACAGGTTGTGTCTTGGAGGATGCCTGTGCACCAACTGAGCTTCCTCTGCTTTCCTGCTAACTCAACCAGCCCTAAGGCAAAAATCTGTCTCCTGCTTGTGGCAGATAGGCCTGCTATTTACCGGGAGTTTGGGGTGGGGAGGAGAGCACTGAACAATAAGCAGAATCACAGCACTAGTTCTAGTGGTATCTGACAAGATAAGTTGGGCAGACATGAAAAAGTAACTGGACGTATTCTGAGTATTGGCTAAGCCTGGTGCTGGTGGTGTCTCTGGAATAATTTATGGGTCCATGTCCTGATGGTGTCCTGTTGCAGATATCCAAAGCTCCTCTCCAGAAGCTCTATCTTTTCCATCCCTCCTACACTAATGTCCTGTTGGAGCTCCGCAATAGCACAGACCAAATAATTGCATTCGATGGTAAGTCCCCTCCTTACAGCCCTCCAGTGAGGAGGCACAGGAGGACACTTCTGGTACCTCCTGTACTCTGGGTGCATGGTGTTGGATCTGGTGGACACTGAGCACAGAGACCTTAGGCTGGGCTTTCCCTCTGCTCTATGTTACAGCCCTGCTGTTTGAGCGGAGCCGTCATGCCTGCTACGTGCTGCTGCGGGGCCCTCAGCCCAGTGAGGAACCAGGGATGGTGTCCCTGATGAAGCGTAAGCTGAAGGAGGATGTGTCCGGGAGCAGAGTGATCTGGCTGAGCCAGGTGGCTGTGGACAGCGAGCAGTACATCCGGGACCGCCTCTACAGGATGCGATTCCAGAGCCGAGCGTGAGCTGACCAGGGGAGGAGGAGAGGCAGCCCAGGGCCAGGCATCTCCGTGCTGTTTGTCCTCTGCAGCCGTGCTCTTGGCAAACCCAAACCACAGATTCAAATGGGAAGCTGCCTTTCTTCATCTGCAAACCAAAGCGTGGCTGGTGGGGAAGCGCCCCCAGTGTCTGGGGATGTCCAGGCCATGGGGGTAGCTGCCAGTGCATCTGTCCTCAGAGCTGATGGGACTTCAATTCTTGGTGACCACTGGAGT
Source organism: Forpus xanthops (assembly GCA_032466535.1). Taxonomy (NCBI): domain Eukaryota; kingdom Metazoa; phylum Chordata; class Aves; order Psittaciformes; family Psittacidae; genus Forpus; species Forpus xanthops. The sequence continues at coordinate 36,064 of JASSUY010010422.1, forward strand.
GCCATCAGCTCAGGGAAGCGGGCTTTCCCCTTCATCCTTCTGTGCCTGCAGAACTGTGCTGACTCAGCCTGTGTCTGGAGGAAAGCTTGTGCTTGCTGGGGATGCCAGAGTTGATTATTTCTTGGGTGCTTGTGTGAGAAGTAGAGCTTTGGTGTGTGGTGTTAGGTGTCCTTTCTGAGTCAGCTATCCTGGCATGGGAGAGGTGCTTGGCTGAAGGTTGGTTTGCAATCCCCCTCTCCTGGATTTGGGCCCCTGCTTTGGTAGTCATGGGGTGTGCATAGTGATTGACCCCAGCCGTGGCGAAGTGTCACCCGGGCCAGCAAAATGCAGGTTAAAGTGTCGTTCTACTTAGAAAATGGCCTGTTCTCCAGAGAACAGCCCTATGTGCTCTACTCTGCAGTCACAAACCTAGCTGTGTCTGTCTCCTCTGCTGCTTCCTTTCCAGCTGGGCTGTGCAGTGTTGGTGACACAGAAAGGGAGCTGGTCTCTCACCTGATTTATGCATCAATGTTCTTCCCTGACTCAAGTCTGATTATAACTGATACGAAAACCACCCTTAGCCCAGGCTAGCTGGTCCCTGCTGGTTCAGACCCCACCTTTGAGGTGCCAGAGGATGCAGGACATTTTTTTCAGAGTAGAATTGCATGTTAACCTTTCCTGGGAGCTGGGCTTGCCGCTCTGGGAGCCCTGTATCCCAGTGGCAATGCCAGCTGCCCTGCAAGTACTCATTGAGCCTTGCAGCTGCTGAGGAGCCATGTACAAGCACTGTCCCCTCTGCCAGGAGGTGGGCGAGCTTTAAGACTGCGCAGGGAAGCAACACAGGTTCTCTTTGCAGCACAGCTCCAGGGGGAGCTCCGTGCCCTTGGAATTGAAGAGATGCTGGGTGAGGATCTTTGGGTGCTGTTCTCTCTGTCCAGCCTGGTAGCCTGAGGGAATGGGACAGGTTGCTGAGTAAAGGTGACATCTCCCATGGAGACTTCTGTGGCTCAGTGTCTTTGCTTTTCCTGGTGGGGTCCAGTGTGGAATGTGGAAACAACAGCCTGGAAGGAGAGGTTTGAGTTGACTGCGAAGTCCTGGAAAGCTGCAGTCACCACATCAGCTGCTCTGAGACATGAGCCTTTCAGCTCTCCCAGTCCTGCAGCAAAATGAGCTGCAGCATCAGTAGTATGCCTGGAAGCTCACCTCCTGCTTCCAGCTGGCCTAAAGGGTGCCCAGGCTCCCTCTGCCCCATGATCCGTATCTTGGGCAGTCAAGAGAGCCATGTGGGACGAATGCTGCTGGCCTCTGCAGTCCTGCCTGTGCAAGAAGCTGGGGATGCTCCGTGAAGAGCACTCAGAATCTTCAGAGCATGCTGGACTCAACTTTTCCCTATGTTTCTGTTTGTCCAGGATGTTCCCCTGGGGGAACCTGGTGGTGCAGGGATGCTTTCCTGCTGTGTCCCCTAGCTTAGGTTGCCTCTTTGCTCGGCAGAATAACGACCTGAAGCACAGCAGCCCCTCAGGTCCCTGTGGCAGCTTTGCAGGGATCACAGGGCTGTGCCAGTGCTGCACATCCCAGGTTGTGTGGGCTGGATTCAGCCTGTCCTTCAGGGGCAGAGCTGGAGCATGGCTGCGGGAGCTTCCGGCCGAGTGCAGTCTGATCTGAGTGTTGGATGCGGATTTTATCCCACTGAGATTCCCCTGGCAGGGAGCAAGGTGCCCGGGCTATATGCTCACTGCAGTTAACACTGTTGTGGCACTCTCCCTCCTCCCATCCCTACCCTGACCTAACCTGACCTTTCCCATAGGCACATTGAATGTTGCTTCAGGAAAGATGGATTTTCGGCTTTAGGAGGGCTTTTCTGGCTTTAAGTTGTTCACTAATGTTTTCAGATACTTTAAAAATGCAGATTTCCCTGTGACAGCTCAATTAAACACAGCAGTGCCAAACCAGCACCTTCTTAACAAGTCCTTTTTCCAGCTTGTTTCCCAGTGTAATTGGTTTTTTTTTGCAGTATTTAATGAATGACTTTGTGCCTTGATTCAGTAACTCCGATGGGTGATGATGGCATATATCACTGTGTTATGTATTAGTGTGGTTTTTAACACTAAGACTGTTTGGTTTGGTTCTTTAACTTATTGCAAATTGTGCCCTATAGGACTTGATCTAATTGACTGGTTTCAATAAATCTTCTTTTGCATTGTTTGTAAACGGTGCCCTGCTTTTGATGTGGCAGCTGAGGTTATGCAACACTAGGGATGTTCTGGCACCCCTTGGTGTGACTTCCTCAAGGCAGAAACCCCCTGGTTTGGGATGGATCCGGGTGTTCTGCTGATGCTTTGATGGCTGAGCTGGCTGTGGTGCTACCCCAAGCCACTGCCTGCTGCCCTGTCCCGCTGCAGGTAGATGATGGACTGGGAGAAGGGACCATGCAGAAGGAAGCTAGTTAGATAACTGAGCTCAACCAGCCCATCCGTGCCTCCTGCCTGGGGCTCATGACCTGCTTTTACACCCCTGCTGCAGTTCATCAGCATGAATATCTCATGCCAGGGCTTGGCTTTGGATCAAGCCGGAGGGAGCTGCGTGGCAGGCACTGTCTCCTGGAGCTTGGGACCATCTGTCACTGCCCAGTGGCTGCCAGCACCAAGCTCCCTCCTGTGACCGAGGCTCCTGCAGCTTCCCCTGCACCAAGGTCCCTCTGTCTGACCCCGCACTGAGCCATGAAATCCCTCCTGCTCCATGCCTGGGGCCCCAAGCTCTGTGGCAGGGAAGGATGCTGCGGTCCCCAGCATTCACAGCACACTGCTGTTCCGTAGCCAGGGTGTGAGCTGGTGCTGCTCAATCCACTGTGGGCTGTGGGTGCCCAGCAGGGGCTGGGGTCTGAGGCTGAGCGCTGGCGGGCACCGGCCCCCCTCTCCTTTATGTAACTGCCAGTGTTAATCCTGCACAGCTGGGGCTCAGCTCCCGGGAAGAGAATAATCCTGATGGAGATCCTTGGCCTCTGCTCAGATTAATGGGCTGTGGGCAGGCAGAGAGGCTCAGCTGCCAGCCCACAGCGCCATTGCAGCCGGGTTTGCTGATCCCTGGCACCTCTGGCCCCACACGAGGGGCCTTTTTGTCCACTCCACAGGCGTGTGCTGGTGGCAGCAGGGTGACTGAGTGTCCCAAGTGGAGGGCACTGCCATGCCAGGAGGGCAGTGAGGCTGCCAATGGGCCTGGTTTTGCCCCTTAGTACAAGCAGAGCCGGGGGCACGCATGAGTGGTACCCCCACTGTCTGGGGTCTGCACCCTTGCTGGGTGCTGAAGGCAGAGAAGGGCATTGCTGCCAACCCGTGGCAGGGGACAGGACACAATCCAGGCTGGTTGCCACCATGTGTGCCCCCACCCTGCAGCTGGTCACCCCTCCCCAAAACCGTGGGAGCCATAGCTTTGGCCATGAGCGCTTTATTGTATTGTACTGGGAGGTGGGAGGAGGGTGCCGGGTCCCCAGGGGGAAGAGGAGAGTGCAGGGATGTGAGCAGAGGGTACCGGGGGGGCTATGGCTTCTCTCCTTCAGTGCTACTGCCCCAGCGTGCCGCAGTGGGGCCGGGGGCACTGTGCAGGGTCTGCAGCCACGCCGGGGGGCGCCGGGGCTGGGGACTCCCGTGCTGGGGGTCTGGGGCTCTCAGCTCTCCTCCTCGGGGACAGGGGCCGCCGCCGGGCCGCGGTTCCGCTCCTCGGTGTCGCCCGCGGGCAGGAGCAGCGCGGGGCTGGGGCTGGAGTGCCGCTGTTTGCGCATGAAGGGGAAGACCCTGCGGGCACAGCAGGGTCAGGGCTGGCAGCGACCACCCCAGTGCCGCCCCGGGCCGGCCCTGCCCTCACCGCTTCTTGGTCTCCGGAGGGATAATGGCCTCGGCCAGGAGGTTCCTGTAGAGCTCCGACTTGAGGAACCGCGGGTACGAGTCCTGCGCAGGCAGAGGTGTCAGGATCCTGCCCTGCCTGCCCTGCCTGCCCTGCCTGCCCTCGCCCACCTTCTTCATGAGCATGTAGATGTGCATCTGGGCATCATCCATCACGTAGCGGTGGGGAGTCTTGATGCCTTCCAGTGTCCGCTCCATGGTCTTGCTGTCGATGTTCACCCAGCGCGTGGCCCCGGGGGCCAGGAACTGCCTGGGGAGTTGTAGCCACTGGTGAGTGCCCGGCCCCTGCACTGTGATGGCCTGAGCCCCCTCAGAACCTTGCCCCCAAAACCTTGCCCTGCTGGCACTCACTGGTAGATGGAGTCCACAATCTCGGGGATGCGGGACTGCTCCCCATAGCGCAGCTCCTCACATGCCTCCCAGAAGCTCAGGTTCTCGGCTGGGGATGGGCACATGGCATTGGGGATGGGGACATGCTGCTGGACACCCCAAAGTCCATCGTGGCTTAGAACATGGCCCAGGAACCACCCCTGGGATGGAGCCAGCTGGTGTGATGTGGTAAGGGGGTGCTGGGACTGGGAGGTTGGTTGAGGGAGGCCAGGACAGAGCAATGGGTTGGTTTGGTGTTGGGATGGGACAGTGGATTAGGTGACACTGGGACACGGTGGTGGGTGTGGGGGTGCTGGGATGGGAGGTTTGGGGCGCAGTGCTGGGGCTGCTCACCACTGAACTCCTTCTTGAGGAAGTCGAGAAGCTGTGCCCGGCCCAGGGGGTCCATGAGGAGCTCACTGAAGTTGAAGCCCCAGCGCTCCACACGCAGCTTCGTGGGGGTCGGCACCCTGTGGGCAGCACCTCGTGGGGCTGGCAGGGAGCAGCCAGTGGCTGCCTGCATGACCCAGCGCCTCATCCTGCAGGGTGGGGTACTGAGGAGCTGGGGGCTGGTGGCCCCCATGTGCGTGCTTACGTGGGGGCATTCATGGCCCAGTACGTGGTGTCGTCTGTGATCCAGGGGTTGCTGGGCAGGCAGCCGGACATGATGGGGTCATGGGGCACATACTGCTCGTTGAACTTGATGTACCTGTCAGGAGCAGCGGCTGGAGGTGGCCAGGGCCACCAGCCACTGCGGCCACTGACCCTGCCCACCATGGGGTCGTGGCAGGGACATGGTGAGGATGTGCTTTGTGATGACCATAGAGCCTTGGCTCCATTCCCTGCCGGGGGCGATGGCAGCGTGGGAGCTGTGGCTGCAGGGATGCGGGTGCTCCCATCACCCCAGCAAGGACCTGGCAGCCACCAGCCACTCACCCCTCGAGGCAGATGGAAGACTTTACCCTGGTCCTGGCCATGGCCTTCCTGCAGTACTCGATCTGGGGCCAGGCACAAGGGACACATCAGGGGTGCCAGACAGCTCATGCCCCCCAGGAGCACCCATCCCTCACCCTGCTCACCTCCCGCTTGTAGAAATCCATGTTCTTGGTCTGCAAGAGACACGCAGGGTCAGGTGAGGGCATGGTGGGGCTGGGACAATGCACTGCCCTTGCCACCCCGGGCAAGAACCCCTGCATCCAGCCCCCCTGCCCACCCCAGCCTCACCCCTGCACCCCTCCTGGCTTAGCCAGTGCAGTCTGTGGTGTGAACCCCAGCATCCACCCCCCAGCATGACACCAGCCCTGGGTTAGTGACACTTACGTGGCAGAGGACACGGCACACGGCGCAGAGAAGAGAAAGCGGGTGGTTATTGAGGATGAGCTGTGGGGTGAGGGTGTCTGGGGCAGAGTTAGTGGGACCATGACACAGGGAAGGACCTGGTGATGGCTGCTGGCACCCCGGGGTGCTGGGGATCCTTGTGCACAGCTACACTGCGGGGATCAGCGATGCTGGCACAGAGAGGTGTCAGGTACCCAGGCAAACATATGGATACCCCCAGCTCGGCAGGGGGACAGGCTGGATAATGGATGTCAGCAGAGCTGGGGCTCACCCCCCTAACGGGAGGTGTTATGGGGTGGCAGCTCAGCACCCCAGCACACAGGGTGGCTGTGCCCTGTGCCCCTCACTCACCAGCTGGACGCGGGTGGTGAGGCAGTTCCTGCGCTCGGGGCCGTGCTCCAGCACATTGGGGGCTCCCGGCTGCAACAAGAGCATCGTGCTGGGGGCTGGCAGCACCACTGTACCCTCAGTGCTACCCCATCCTGTACTCACTGGGGGCCGGTTGACGAGCCAGTACGCCTGCTCCTGACAGTCGATGACGATGCGGTCACCTTTCCGCCGCTGCTTGGCTGCCCTGCCCATGCGAAGGCAGCAGGGAGGCACTGGCACCCTGCCTGCACCATCACCCAAGGGTGCTCCATCCCTGGCAGCTGCACTCACCGGAGCTGCTCCCTCGCCTGCATCACCACGAAGTCCCACGTGTGGTTGATGCGCTTGTGCAGGAGGTTGTAGTTGTCCTGGGGAGCAGCAGTGGTGGTGTCACCCGGGTATGCATGTCACAGCACCCATACCCGTGCCTGGATCCATGTCCCGTTGGCACTCCAGCACAGGCAGTCGGTGTTGCCCCACGGATGAGCCCCTACTCCTGGGTGAGCTGAGACACCCTAGCTTGTTGGAAGGCGAGGAGGGCAGCGTTCACCTTCTCATGCTCGATCAGGTCGCCCTGCTTGCGGATGTTCTTCTTGGCCAGGTAAATGGCTGCAAGAGGAGCAACGGCACCTCAGGGAGGCCAGGAAGGCGTCAGCCCATGCCAGTGCAGGTGGTGCTGTGATACCTACCGTAGTCCAGCTCTGTGGCTGGCCACTTGGTGCTGGTCCAGAAATAGGGAGTCTGCAAGGGGAGGAGGAAGAGGCTGAGGCTCACACCGTCCTGCTGCAGTGCTGAGCCCCAAGGCTGTGGCTGCAGCAGGACCCTACCTGGAAGCGGTAGGGTGACTCATCTGCCCGCAGCACCAGGCTGCGGGGGTCCTTGAGCGGGTAGATGTAGCCATGCTTCACAATGAGGTTGCCGAGGTGCAGTGATTCTGGGGGAGCAGCAATAGGGCTGCACATCTGCTCCGCGGCCCTGGCAGCCCCTGCGGTGCTGGCTGTGTGTGCCGGGGCACTCACCCTCCTCAGAGATTCCATACTTCTGGATGAGCCACTCCACGATGTCATTCCCTGGGAACCAAGGCAGTGTTATCAGAGTGCAATGGCGTCCCCCCAGACTGAGCACAGGGATGTTCTGGGGCTGGAGCACCACGGTATGGTGGGTGCCAAGGGAGTCACACAGGGTGACGGGGCCCTGCCAAGGACATGCTGGGCCACCCACCCCAGCGAGCACCTGCCCTGCTCAGTCGATGCATAACTGATCCCAGCTGCAGTGCTGAGCACCCACAGGTTCAGGGAGGAGAGTGCTGTGGGGAGCTGTGGGGTTGGATAACGCATGGCTCCACCCAGGGAGCTGGGTGCTGCGTGGGATCCCCCCCAGGGAGCACCCAATGCCTTCCCACCCGTGCACCTCTCGGAGCACCCCACTGAGGGACCCACCTGTCATGGCGTGGGGGATGACGGTGATGAGCAAACGCTGGTTCCTCATCTTGACACCCATGTCGGGGTCCTGCATGCTGACGATCATCCTCTCCATCTGCCGGGCAAGCACCAGCCACGCTCAGCCCCCCTGCCCAGGGCACTGGGCCTGGGCACTGCCTGCATTCCCCCACGCCGACCCTGGCACCCCGCAGCCGAGCGAGTGAGCAATGCCGGAGTGCGGGGTCATCCCCGGGCCGGGGAGCCCCTGTTTCGGGACCGAGCTCTGTCGATGCCGTGGCAGCGCCCCGGGCCGGCGGGAAGGGGCTGAGCACGGAGCTCCGGGGCGCTGCCGGCGGGTGTCGGGGCGGTGCCCGGTGCCCGCTGCCCCGCGGTGCGCTGAGTGGTGCTGGACCCCTGTCCCCGGAGATCCGTCCTGACGCCCGTGCCGCCAGGGGTGCCCTGTCCGCGATGCCCGCGTTTCCCAGTGCAGTGCCGGTGCCCGGGTCTCCTCAGTGCCATGTCCCCACGGTCCCAGCACCCGGTCCCTTCGGTACCCGGTGTCCCATAGTGCCTGTGCGCGGTCCCCACTATCCCAACACCCGGTTCCCTCGCAGGCGGTCGGTCTCCAGTGTCCCAGCTCCCGGATCCCTTAGTACCCGGTCCCCAAAGTGCCGGTGCCTGGTCCCGTCGGTACCCTGTCCCCAAGGTGCTTGTGCCCAGTCCCCGTTATCCCAGCGCCCTGACCCCGCGGTACGCGGTCCTCCCTACCCCAGTACGGGGTCCCCTCGGTGCCCCGCTCACCTTGCGCAGGCACGGCATCGCGAGGCGGGGGTGCCGCCCGCGGGGCCGCCGATGGTCATCGCGGGTGCGCGCCTCGCTCAGCACCGCTCGTCCCGGCCCCGCCCCGGCCCCGCCCCGCGCTCTCCCCCCGCGGCTGCC